>BCLG01003310.1:34672-49578 GCA_001602295.1 Zoysia matrella
CCGTGTTCCTCGACGAGAACCAGTACTACGTGTCCCACCTCGAGGGCCGGCACCCGGGGCTGGAGGCCTACGACGTCGCTTACACCACCACGGTCCGCGAGTTCCCCGACCTCCTCGAGGCCGCCCGCGCGGCGCGCGCCGCCGAGTGCCGCCCCGTCCAGAACCTGCTCTTCTCCGACTGCCGCCTCGCCATCAACGACCTCCCCAACCAGCTCTACGATGTCTCCTGGGACGTCATCCTCGTCGACGGCCCGCGAGGGTACCCATTCCCCTCTCCCTTTCTCCAAGATCCAGTTTTTACGAGCTCCATTTATTGATTGGGTTTAATCATTTCATTCAGCTAGTGATTCCTGTCCAATGCGGTTCGTTTACAGGTACACTTCGTCGTCGCCGGGGAGGATGTCGGCGATATTCACTGCGGGTGTGCTCGCCCGGGCGCGGACCGGGGAGGGCGCGGTGACGGACGTGCTGGTGCACGACTACGAGCGCGAGGTGGAGCGCGTGTGCTCGAGGGAGTTCCTGTGCGAGAAAAACCGCGTCGCCGAGACCAGCACGCGGTCGCTCGCCCACTTCGTCATCCGCGGCGGGAGCGCCGTCCACCGCGACGCCTTCTGCGGCGCGGCGGCGGCTGCCGCCCACTAGTTTCACAAGAAGTTCTCTTCTTTTCTTCCCTTCCCTTTCAGTAACATCCTTGGATGCTTGATGGCTGTTGATGATCCTGTTGCCATGGCCCATGTGGGATGAATGGAAGAAAAAGGGGGAAAGTGAAGCCTGTAAAAATCGGTCGTGACCAGAATGCAGAGGATTTGTGTCGCCTTGGTGGTGCTGGTGCTGGATAATTATGTTCTTGCGAGCTTTTTACGTTTCCTGCTGCTAGAAAAAAATTAAGACCTCCTTTGAGTTGCATAGGTAGATTTTATAAGAATTTCACAAAATTCAGTTAAATTTTCACGTGCATGAATTGTTGGGAACCAAACTCTTGGAAGAACTGAGGACGACCGTCGGTGCTCTGGGATCAATGCGTTAACGCGCCAGTAGCAGTCGCACTGGGATTCTGTCTGAATTCGCAGCCGCAATGAAGGAGGCATGGAGTGAGTGCCGACTTGGCCTGCAATAACTCGCTGCCATTTTTGGTTCTCGAATCTGCCGAGCGTAGTGTACTATCCTTCACGTATTGACTGGCGCGGAGCCTCGCTGTCCGTGGCAGCCGATCCAAGTGCCCACTGTCCTTGTCGGGCGCCGCGTCGTGGACCGTCACGGTGGCCGGGACGGGGCGGGCGGTAGGAGGAGCAGCAGTGCCCGTCGTCCCGTCCGGCTCCGGCGACTGATGGCCCGAGACGTAGATTGATCTCCTCCGTTGACGCCGACGCGACGGTGGGTGCTGCCGGCTGGCGCAGGGCACGGTGACTGACGGAGGGTGCTGCCAGCTGCCGACCGGAGGGCGTATCCACCCGGATACGATGCCACGCAGAACCGGATGCTTGTTCCCTGCCACGTGTGCCGGAGTACTAGACAAGAGGCATATCCCGGATGCCGAGGTGACACGGAACGCCGCGTGGACTGTACGAGACGCAATGCTGCTGCTGCTACTAGGAGTATTTATCGATTTCTTTGTGTCTAAACTGGTAGCACTCCGGTCGTTGCAGTGCAGTTAACAACGATAATTTGGCATCTGCAGTTGTCCGGTAGTACTACTACAGACCGTGACATTTAACTAACAGTCTTTTGACTAAATTGAGTTTCGATTGAGCGGCAGGGCACGACGTACAGTGAAGTGATTCGTCGGTGCTAACCAGAACTGACGAGCTAGTCTAGTTTGATCGTGTTGTCTAAATTGGGAAACAGCTAGTAATTTTCAGAAAGCAACCGGGGAACGTCAATCACATGGTTACTGAGTTCGACGCTGTTGCTCAAGGTGTAATACTCACTTTGTCTCAAACTATAACAAAATTATAAGTTACTCTAAAACTCTTCAAATTTTTTAAAATATAAATTATTCTCACTTTCTTACACATTTTCTAACTTTTCTATACTTCTCTCTCTTCTTCTCTGTTTACAACGCATTTTATCTTTTTTAATTTTTTCTAATTTTTTTAATTCTTGTACTCAACTTCAAAACGACTTATAAATCAAAACGGAAACGAAGAGAGTTCCACTTTGATGCTGGTGGTATAGCATCAATACCCCGCATGTTACCAAATACTCCGTAGTAATTTTGTGGCTCCTACGCTGCCCATGAAAAGTCCAATCTACTGTCCATACCTTTTGGTCATATGACTAGAGGCCAGAGTCCAGTCCAGACAATACCACGCTTTACTTTCACAATGCGTTGTGACCATGATGTAACAAGGCCTAGTATTTGCTTAATTGCAATCACAATGAACCAGACTTACTGCATGAACAAAAAATACAACAATCTCAGTATAAGTATTTATCCCAGGATGAGCCTACGAATGTTAGGCCGGAAACCAACCAAGATGGATCGTAGAATGGCGTTACAAAACATAACAGCAATATTTGCGATGTCACTACTCTAATTTGCAAGTTTATGAAATCATTGAACTCATACTAATGCCCCGACATCGCACAAACATACTTGTTCCAGATGAGCAGGGAGAAAAAAAAAGGAACCAAATTTAACCCACACGAGTGACTAAAAGTAATAAGCTCCGCTAGATTACCGCCTCCTCATACCCCTTCCACCACGGCCGCGCATAGCTGCTCCACCACGGCCCCGACCACCCATCGCACTAGCAGCAGCATCACCTTGTGCACTCTCAGACTGCATAGATGGCAGGCCGTTAGTCCATTCCAGCACCAATTCGCAGAGAAGAATCTTGCAAAATGTTGCTAAAGATACTACTACAACTGAATAAATGATTGGCTGAAACAAGATTTCCAATACAAAGCATTCTTGATATCGTGGTCTACTGAGAAAATTGGATAAAACATATGTAGCAACAAAAAGAAAAGGAACATCTTCTAGCACCAATGCAGAGAAACAAAAGGATTACTGATGTGAACTTCAAAGATTTAACTGGTTGAAATACATTTCTCGATGAGAAAAATAGGAGATAAAGAACATTCAAGTCTCCTAAAAGTTGTGAATGACGACAAATACAAGGTAAAACATATAAAACAGCAAAATAAAAGGAAAAATGGATGCAACAATCATGTGCACACCACAGCAACTACAAAGTAATATGACTGATATAAAGGGCATAAAAAAATAAATTGATTATTAGCACCAAAAGCACAAGGCACTTAAAAGTAAACAGCATTTTGAGCTAAAATTTTGTGTGCGCACTGGAAACGTGGTTATGTATTTAAAGGATGACATCAAACAATTAGAAGGATTTTGACTTTATTTCATTCTCAATTGCATTAAGGTAACAAAATTACATGACCATATGCTCCGTATAGGTGTTAATAATGGACAGACAAACAGTATCGCACTAAAAGCAGGCAAAGAAGTCAAAAGTTTGTCAGGTAACACATAATAGACATTCAATAATTTTCCTTACCTTTGGGTTCTTTACTGTCTCATCCACACTAAGAATAAGGCAAGCAGCTTCAGTTGCAGCATTTATGGCATTGATCTGGAGAATATTTGTTTGAATATTAAGAATTAGAATATGAAAGGCAATGAATAAAAGGCAAATCACAGTTACCTTCACGACAGCAGGTTCCCACACAAAGTTAGCCAAGGAATCCGCAATTCCACCAGTGAGGATGTTGACACCGTAATTAGCACCTTCACCTGCTACAAGAGGCTAAAGAGTTAGAGAAAAATATTGTGACTTTTTAGTACACTGAGGTAACACTCAATCATGGGTAGAATGAGTTGCAAACTTGCAAAAAAGTGTAACTATCCAAACAAAAGAGAGAAAGTGACCAACCAGATGCATGTTTTTGTCGGAGTTTATTAAGCACATCAGTTGCATCAAATCCAGCGTTATCACAAAGCTGCCTTGGAATTACCTGCGAGCAGATTTATTTCAACTCAGGAAATTGAATTGTGTATACTAAAAAACTGCAATATATTTGAGCAAGGAAATGCTGAGCAAAAGTACAAAACCATGTGAAACGTCTACGCAATTTAAAACCCATTTAGTGTTATTTACAGATCATAGAGCAGGCATATTGTTTATTCAAAAATTTCAAGCCTATAGAAGCCCATAAAGGTGAATGAACCCTCATGTCCTGAGCAGGCTAGCAGAAACAATTTTTCTTTGCTCATTCTAATACCAAATGTTGCATATTTTTATGGCTCAAGGTCATGTAAAGCAAGATTCAAACTACACCCTACACACAATTAACCTTACCATAGTACTCCCTCCGCCTCAATTTAGTTGTCATTCTAGACCCGGGCATGGGAATTAAGGAGGGGTGAAAAGGTGGAATGTGCTGCAAACGAAGAGGAAAGAGATAGAGATAGAGATGTATTGGGAATAGAGAAAGGTGCATTGGGAAGCGAGGATGACAAGTAAATTGGAAAAACTTGACGATGCTAGGATAACAAGTAATTTGAGATGGAGGGAGTATCATACAACTTCAGATTTGCGCAATTTAATTCAAGAGGTCACAGAAAAAAATTTGCATCATGTCACTTAATTTTTTTCGAACTGGGGATACCCCATTTCCATTACTTAAATTTTTGCAACATGTCACTTAATTACTACCATTACAAACAACACTCCAGCTTATACTTTTGATTGTATACAAGAAGCATGCGAGCAGCACATGAAAAACAGTCAATTAAACAATGGTCATGAGATTGAATTTCAATCCACCCTAGGATTTCCTTGAAATTTTGTGCACCCAACGTGGACAGAGCTTAGAAGCTTCCTTTATAAGCTATGAATCTGATCGCAGACAGAGAATAAATTTGATAGAATCTGAATGGATAACACTATGCCAGGAAGATATACCTCGAGGGCTTTAGCGAACGAATTTACAAAAAACTGAGATTTTCCAGCTATTGTCCGTGCATGCTGCCTAAGATACTTGCTTAATTCCATCTACAACAGAAAGCAAAGAGATTAGTGTCACAATAGAGGAGAAGATCACATCATTTAGCTTAAGTTTACAGCGCATACATCAATAGCACCGCCACCAGGAACGACTGTAGAGTTCTTAAGAGCTCTCCTAACAATCATGATAGCATCATGGAGACTTCTTTCAGCCTCTTCAATGAACTAGTATAGCATAAGACAACATAGTTAGTGCTAATACAATTTACCAAATTTAAGAAATCATGTGTAGTAGTAGAGGACCTGATCCGCACCGCCACGAAGGACTATAGTCGCTGTTTGACCAGAAGGGCAACCACTAAATATGTTAAATCGTTCATTGCCGACTTGTTTTTCCTCAAAAACCTCACAAGAACCAAGAACCTTTTCAAAAAAGAAATTGCACAAATCAGGCAGGCTTACGTTTAACGAATATACTCACAAGCAAGTCAAATATCCATCTATAGATCAAAACAGGAGTGTAGATATGATTACCTCATCAACTACATTGTTCACTGATGTCTGAACTGTTCCACCAGTAGCTGCTGCAACACGCTGTAAATCTTCTTCAGCAACACGGCCAGCACAAAAAATATCCCGATCTGCAAAATACTGAAAAAAAAAAAGAAGCATTGAGCTCAGGCTACAGTGCTATAAAGAAGCAATTCAGGGAAAGGCAAAAAAAAGATAACATAATGAGTTGCAATTGTGTACATACCTGCGTTGCAAGATCACCAATTGCTAACCGGGAAAGCACTATCTTTGCCCCACTTTTTACGCATTTGTCTAACTTGTCATAAATAATGTTCCATTCAGCATCAACAATAGATTGGTATTGCATGGGGTCAGACAATCTAATGGGAAAAAGGACTACTATGAGGAAAGGAGAAAATAGAAATGTTGAATAAAAATAGAGGCACAGATCAAGGTAATGTAACAGGTGTTTGGATTTGGTTAATATACCTGATCTCGGCATTTTCTTTCTCAGACTTCAACTCTAGCTCAATGTTCAGCAAGAGAATCTTTGGATTCAAGAACTTCTTCGGTTGCTGCTCAAATCCAGCATATGAAAATGTCTTCTTGAAGGCAACACCATTCACAAGGAATGAATCCCTCATATTACCTCCCGGAACCTAGAAACAATTTGAGAGTAAGAACATTAAAATCACAATGAAAAATAAATGCTAAGAGTCTGAACTAAAAGCCGTTTCCTAGTCAGTAGAAAATATAATTAACATCAAATTTAGACATGAAGATTCTGAGAGATATATATCAATAAGCTACCTTCTTTATTCCAATAAGGTTAAGTCTGTCATCATTGCCAATGGCAAGAACAGCGTCAACAACCATGGGAGCGAAGAATTCCTTCTCCCCACCAATTAACTTTGATGAGAGCGTAGTTGCAGCACACTTGGCTAACAGTGATTTCTTTTCTTCAAGGCTTTTCCCTTCTATGCTGACAGCCAGTTCTTTAACCTTCTCAATTGCCTGGTGACAACGTCATGTGGATTAGAAAATCAAATCTGACAACTGGCAAGGTACTAGATGAATAGCTATTCAAAGAGAAGAACAGTACGCATACTTACCAAATGGCCAGCAGTCCTGTAACTACGAATCAGACTATGAGGGTGCACCCCATCCTCAATATAAGGCTTTGCTTCCTTCAAGAATTCAGCAGCAAGAAGCACCACAGTTGTGGTCCCATCACCAACCTGAAATGAGGATACCACAACATCCATATTATTGGCTGAAAGACTCCAATAAAACTGTTATGGACCTAGAGTCAGCGAGCCTGCTGAATAAAAAAGTGAAGACAAATGACAGTGTAATGACTAACTTTATATCAAATCAACTTGTGAAACAGCATCATGTTTTTGCCATGATACTCTAAATGTCAAGAGTGAGTGACACGTAACGGTGGATCAAATAAACTATATAAAGAACATCTTATGAGACCAGTCAGGATATATTGTATACAGGAAAATGCCACTGGACAAAAATCATAAAAAGGAATCCATGAGTTCATACATCATAAGAAGTGTATACTCTAGCAACAAAGGTGAAGCAAATAGATCCATCTGAACCCCTAAGCAAAATTTTAAGCTACGTTTTGAGCATTAAATAAAAAACTCAATCGAGATTTCAGAATTTCCATTGACACATACTCCTACTCGTATAGAATCTCGAGTTACAGCACAATAGGAGCCAGATCAGCTGACTGTTGAGCCTTCTTACGGAATGCACGGAACAAACTCACATTGCGCAGCAGGCCAAACACTTACTCGACTCGGGCAAGTTAATCAAGCTTTTCGACGAGCTCACCTCGGAGTCCTGCGACTTGGCGATGTCGACTAGGATCTTGGCGGCGGGGTGGACGATGTCGAGGAGGCGCATAATGGTGGCGCCGTCGTTAGAGATGGTGGTGCCGCCCTTGTCGTCGTGGATGAGCTTGTCCATGCCGCAGGGCCCCAGCGTGGTGCGCACCGTGTCCGCCACCGCCGTGCACGCGTTGATGTTGCTCACCACCTGGGCCTTCCCCTGCGATGTGTCTGTGCCCTCCTTCAGCAGGATGATCTGTGGTTGCTGCGGGATCGGGAAATGAGAATACAGGCGTCAGTGGGAGGAGCCGGCAAAATAGCAGCAGGATAGCTCGAGTGAGGGGTGAAGTGCTTACCATCATCGACGCCATGGTGGGAAGCGGTGGCGTTTCGGGGGTTTGGGGCGGGGGAGATATGAGACGACGGAGGACGAAGCGATGACGGCGCGGCGACGAGGGTTCTCGAGGTGGACTCCGGCGGCGCGGGCCGAGAGTTCTAGGAGGCTCGCAGTTTGGGGCAGGGTTCGCAAAACCGCGGTAAACCACGCGGTTTTCGCAAAAACCGTCTAAACCGCTCCGGTCCGGTTTGATCGATTCAGCGGTTTTCGAATTCAATTTTTTTTTTAATTTTAAAAATTTAGTGGATTTTAAAATAAAAAATATGTAAAAAAACTAGATGAAAAATGTAACTTAATGTATGAATCAGTTTTTAAAAATATTTTGATTTTGGTGCCGAAAAAATTTAAAAAAAATTAAATAAAATATATAAGCAAACCTTTTCCAGAGTCACATGTCCACAGCCTCTTATGTCCTTTCTCTTTCCCTATCTGTGTGCTGCGCTCGCATATCTGCCACCCTACCGCGTCGTCCGTCGCGTCGAAGCAGGGAACCGAGAGGGAATAACAGCTAGCCGAGGGATAACCACGGCTAGCCACGCGCGTGACTGCAACTCCTCAAGCCGTCCGGCTTCAGCGGTTAGCCGCGTGAAAAGGGTGGCTAGCCGGCGCCAGCGGCAAACCGCTCGATTTGAGCGGTAAGCCGAGCGATTAGCGCGGAAAGCCGTCGGATCTGATGGGTTTTCGTGGCAGAGAAGGTGAGATGGTTGTATTTATGTTTTTTTTCAAATATTGGTCGATTTGTTAGCAACTTTAGAACATAGTTGGTTCTAAGATGGCAGATCAGCTCGATTCGATTTGGGAGCACAGGGATAACGTGTATCTCGGGTTCCATTGTAAATATTACAAGTCCGTGAAAAAAGAGGGTGGTGTCACACGATTCAAGCAACATTTGGCACATCGTGGAACCAGTGTAATTGGGTGTCCTCATATTTTCATTGACGTGCGGAACTATTTTCGCCGGGAGATTGACAGAACTGTCGAGCGGAGGAAGGACCAAACTAAACAGACTCTTAGACAGCACCAGTTTGCAGGTGAAAGAAATATCAATGAGGACGACGATGAGGAAATGCAAGCTGCCATGAGGTTATCTAAAGAGGAGGAGAAATTCTGACAACGTTAGCGTTCGTATGGTGGTTAGTTCGAGAGTGGTGGTGCAGGTGCTGGTTTATCGCAATATGCTTCTGGTTCATCGCAGAGAAGTGATGGGTCTGAATTGTTTAGCATGATAAAAAGATCCGAGTCACAGGGGTCAAGTAAGGAACGGATTCAAACTAGAATCGATATAGATCTATGAAGTGTGAAGAGCAAGCTAGCAAAGTCGACCGTTGGATGCGTATGGTCGAAATTTTTTTATATAGAAGCATCTCTGGTAGAAAAGCTGATAGTCCATACTTTATTAGTACTATAAGAAGACACAGGGTATGAGATCTTCATTTTATTTTATTACATGCTTTTTTATATTTTATCATATATATATCATATGTTATGATGTTTGCAGGTAAAGGCGTGTCTAGCTCAACTGAGAGAGAAATAAATGACACATATCTTGATGTTAACTACAATCTTCGAATCCGTATGCGTGATGCTTCATAATCATATAAACCACCAGAAGCCGCATGGAGTTGTCATTGTATGATTTTTCAAATCCTATTCGAGAATGGATGAAACATAAGAGATCGAATTTTAACCCTATTTTTTATGAAGAGGACATCAAGAGTAACAATTCTCTACCAAGCCATCTTGTTACAGATAATGACGTTGGTAAAAAGTTACTACGCTTATCTCATATTAAAATAATATCTAAATAAGCGAATCAAAATATGGGTGATACTCACATAAGCAAGAGAAAGTTTTAAAGTGTAAGACAGAAAAAATTGGCTGTAAAAATGTGGGCAGTGACGACTCCACATATTCTGTAGACGGCAGATGAAACTCACTTTATTAAGAATCAAATGATAGCAGCTCTCGGACTAAATCTGAAGACCCACCAGTCAGTATGGTTCCTGACTCACAGCCACCGATCACAACTCATCATTTCACATATAACTATTTCTTTACATCGTACGATCAATTTTATCTTATTTATCTTACACTTCACGTCTTTTGCAGGTGAGACAGACTATACTTCTGTTACACAGGATAAAAACCATGATGTTCTACACTCACTAAAGACATCGATGATGGGAGGCAGCATTACTACAGCACCTACTATTTTACGACAGACAATGATATATCATACAGCAAAAGTAATGACTAATATAATTATCTGTATAATGATCATAGCACAGAACCTCCCACCACATGGGTCTACCAACGGCAAAATCTAGAGTTTTATAATATGTTGTACTCATAATGGGAGACAATTACTGCTTAGACGAGACAATTTTAGAATGAATTCAAAGCGGAGTTGTTAGGTACTAAAAGAATTCAACGCATCTCAAGTGAAAAATACGACAATGCATATTTTGATTGGAATACAATCTTAAAGTAAAGTGTGCTTTGAAAACAATGTATAGGCTTTGGAATTGTTGTGGATGAACTATATGTATGTATAGATTTTTTGTGTTTGGAACTTTAAATTTGATATGAATGAATATATGTCTTATGGATGAAGTATGTTGTGCATGTTGATATTAAAAAAAATTAGAATAGTTCATGCCCAATTTTCCAACATTTTTTTATCTCTTTTTTTATTTTTCACTAATTTATCAGTTTTCAGAAAAATCTACTGATTTACTGCAAAAACCGTTCAATTTTCGCATTCAGCAATTTTCAGCAAAACCATTTGGCTAGCCGCGAATATCGTTCTGCTAACCGCAAAAACTGCTCGGTTTACCGTTTTCAAACCGATGAAACCCGTCCTCAGATTTGAAAATTAAAATTTGAACGAAAAATCGAACGGTTTTAACAGTTTTCACAGTTTTTGTCAAACCATCGACAGACGGTTTGCGCGGTTCAAACGGCAAGTGAAACCCTGGTTTGGGGTATCTGTGGCCTATGGGGTAGTAGTAGCTTGTATCTTTGCCGTTCTTTCTTCAATGGAACGGATAGAACTATTTATGCCATTCTTAAAACGATCCCATTGTTATTAACCCATTTTACACATGCTAGAGACATTATTGTCATAATTTTATCCTAGGTGATATTTTCTATGTCAATTCAACAAATTTAGATCCTCCTCCATTTCAAAATATAAGAATTTCTAAATTTAGTCAAAGTTAAATTTTTATCACTTTAACCATTAATAATGATTAATTAATTAATATTTTATCTAAAAATTATATTTTTTGGATTCAACCTGCAATAATCTTTCATAAAAAATATCTATTTATATTTAAAATTATGTAATTTTCTACATATTGTTAGTAACAATTAAAAAAATAACTTTAAGCAAACCTATAAATACTTATATTTTGTAACGGAGTGCATAATGCTACTCTACTCTCCTTTTTTTGTCCTTGACTAAACTCAACTTTAAGCTAACCACTAAATCTTTGTGGATTTATATAGTGTAATTGTTCCCTATGTGTTTTTCATATGCATAATGATAATGTTTGTGTTCTTGTGTCTATATTCAATACTCAATGTTGTCTCCGCAAAGCTAAGGGCTCCTTTGGAATACAAGATTTTCATAGGAATTATACAAGAATTAGTTCAATTTCACAGTAAAAACGTAAGAATAGTAAAATTTTCCTTCAATCCAAAGGAACCCTAACCTATTTTGCTCCAAACTGATTTATTCTAGTCAGCTTCACTAGTTTCTCTCATAAGAATATCATGATTATTTTTTAATACTACACGACCTACCTGACAAGCTTATCTGAAGTATGCCCATTCCTGCATTAGAGGATACATATCTTGACTAGCTACACGGTAATTCAGATTTCACTTTGTGCAATTTGCAAAATGAGATTTTCCTCAGCATCAATTAGGCGCTTTTCTATCAGTACTTGATGTGTATTTTAGAATTTTTAATTTGTAGACTTTTCTTTATATTATAAATGCTCAATTTGGGTATGTTCGCTTCAGCTATTGTTGCAGCAGAGTCAGTAGTTAGGATTTTATAATTTCCGGACTTTTTCTTTACATTTGCTGCAGCAATCAATAGCGACATTGTTCACATTCTTTTTCTGCAAGTGTTTTTGCATTTTTAGTTGTGCTATTTATATAGAGTATTCCTTACTAGTAGTATTCCCTCCGTTTCAAAATATAAGCATTTTTAAGTTTAATAAATCAAACTTTTATTATTTTAATCATTAATAATATATAACTAATAATATTTTATTATATAAAAATTATATATTTTTTAGATTCATTATAAAATAAACTTTCATAAAAATATATTTTTATATTAAAATTTATGTAATTTTTTAAATATTATTAAGTAAAAGTTAAAAGATTCTGACCTTATCCAAAACTAAAAATTTTATATTTTGGAAGGGATAATACTCAAATTCATCCCTATTCCAACGTCACTGCCCATGTGGTATGTCATATCGGCACATGGCACGTCGCATCAACTTAAATTTAGATTTTGAAATTTATATTATTTTTTCTACCAAATTGTAGCTCTGTTTTCGGATACCTTTGAACTATAGTATTTTTTAAATTAATGCAACAAGATAGGATCCTACATATACATTGTGAATTAATTGTGAAAGCATTTATACATCGGATGTGAATATATTTTTGTATTTTTAAAATTTTAAAAGCCTAAAAAATATGAATTTAATTTTTTTCTATTCCATTAACAAAATTGTCATTTCCTAAATTTGAATCGCATTAAAATTCAGTTTTGTTAAAAATGAAACGCTATATATAAATGTAAAAAATATAAAATATATTTAAATTATTGATTTTTGAACATATTAAGATATTCAAAACTATTATTTTTTTAAATTTAAATATAAAATATATCCATGTAGGAATTTTGTATTAATTTTAAGAAATATGATTGTTTAAAATAGAATAAAAAAAGTAATGGTTTGAGAAAAATTGATGTAAGACTACAATCTAAAGTTGAAGTCGACGTGGTACTGATGTGGCATGCTACATGTGTAGCGAATAAAGAATAAAATTAGATCTCTAATCAAAGTTCATGAATTAAATTAAACTTTTTAAAAATTAAAAAATAAAATTGAGCTTTTAATCATAGTCGAGAAACTAAAATGGATATTATCCCACTTTGTAACGGTGGTAGTAGTATAGTACTCCTAGCTGCGAAGGCTTCAGCACGTTTTGGTTGATAGGAACCGAGACCCGGCTTGTCACCCAGACCCAGTCCCATGAAAAAGCACGGGCGATCCGGTCCAGCCTCTCGCCGTTTCCTCCATCAGGAATCGCGCGCCAGCAAGATCCGGCGTCGTCAACGGGGTTGGGCGGCGCAGCACACGCAAATGCCTCGTGTGGGTTTGGGCCAACCTCGAGAGCGAGGACAACACCCCCCTCGGACTAGAAGCACGCACGGCAAGCATTAGTAAAAGCCCAGCTGCTTCTACTCATCACAGTGCGGCCACGTCGTAGGGGTTTGCTTTCTCCGGCGGTAAAGCGGAGCTCCCCGAGCGGAGCGGAGGAGAGTGAGGAGGAGGAGCGCTGACCCGACGCGCGCCCGGCCATGGAGATCGGGCAGTATCCCTCGAGCAGCTTCTCGAAGGAGCACCAGAAGATCTACCAGGAGTGGTTCGCCTTCGCTGACTCAGGTCCGATTCCACCTCTTCCCTTACTGATCCCCAATCCCCTTTTGGTCCTGTTGATCTGCTTGAGCCCTTGACTGGTCTTATCGACGACGTTGTAGACGGGGATGGTCGCATCACGGGCCCTGACGCCATCAAGTTCTTCGGCATGTCCAAGCTCTCCCGCCCCGACCTCAAGCAGGTGCTGGATTCTCGCCGTTGTCGTTCTTGCTTGCTACGGGGCTATTGATTTTTGGTGTGCCATTTTGTCTGATACTCCGTACTGAGTAATAATAACTGTGTTTCAACTCAAGGTTTGGGCTATCGCGGACTCCAGACGACAGGGATACCTTGGTTTCAACGAATTCGTCTCAGCAATGCAGGTTTTCCTCATTCGTTAGTTTTTTTTCGTACACTGTGATGAAATCAGATGGTTTGACTTTTTGTGCATCCATGGTCTGTTGTACTTGGCAGCTAGTCTCTCTGGCGCAAGCTGGGAATGAGATTACTCAAGAGAGCCTTAAGCGTGATGGTTGTTGCTAGCCTTCAAATTACTCAAGTTTGATACATAAAATTCTCCATTTCTTTACTATCTAGTTATATTTAATATTTTATTTATACCTGACAGATTTGAGCACTTTGAATCCACCTGTTATGGAAGGTTTAGATGCTCTGCTTGCGGTAATACATTATGCTTACATATGTTTCTTAGCCTCTGTTGTCCTGCCCCCCCTACATTGTATAGTTATACATCAGTAATTGTTTTTCAGAAATCTAAGCATGTGGTGAAGAGAGTTGATCCAGACATAGATGGTAAGTAATGCATGGCACTCTAATAGGAATTCATCCTAGGAGGAATCTATGGTTTGAACTGTTTACATCGCTGCAGGATTTCCTCAGGAGCAATCACCTTTAACCAACAAGTGGTTCAGCTCAAAGTCATCAAAGAAGGTAATACTCATTACTCATGCTATCTTTAGATTTTTTTTTTGGGTGGGTGGGTGGTGGTTGTATGTTCCTAGGATCTCAAACTATTGCAAATAGCTGTTGTATTTTTGGTCGGCTCTTGAACCTACATCAAAAGAAGTTCCAAAAAAAGTGGTGGATGATTATTGTAACATGGACACATTTTGATTTTTGCAATGGTGTTCCTTTGAAACTAGCAATGGAAAGACAACAAATTTGTTTGATTTATCTCTTGTAGAGCTTCTGTAACAAAAGGGAAAAGCTCATGGTTCACATTCGTTTACTCATATTCATTTTAGTCATACTTTCTTGTTAATGAGCTTGGATATGACAAATTAACAAAAGTAAACTGTTAAGACACCATATAATAGCAGCGATGATGAAAGCATGAACAACAAAGCCTTTTAGTCCCAATAAATACGGGGTAGGCTACATTTGAAACCCACAAGAACTAATGCAAAGTTAAAAGAAAGTAAAGGAAAACATGAACAAAGGCAATGTGCAATATAACTGTTGTAAAAAAAATGCTGGCAGAGATCAA
>BCLG01003311.1:0-15940 GCA_001602295.1 Zoysia matrella
TGCCTTGAACCCCTGGCAGCTGAGAAAAGGGAAAAGATGAAGGAAGAAATGATTGGTAATATGCTGCATTTTCAATCAAGTATCTTGAGTAGCATTATTGGCATCATGATCTCATCGTAACAAGCTGTAGGATGTTTGTGCAAATGCTGTTCTGTGATTCTTACTAGTTTAGGATTTCATGCAAAGTAGGGTTATCCACTTACCAGAACAATTAGTGGTGATATTGGTAACAAGAACATAATGAATTACATCGGATATCCTCTTCTTATCACCAGGCTTATTAGTTTTACATTATCTCATGTGATATTCTGCACACACTAGTGACATTTATATTTCTTTTGATGTACCCTATTCCCTTCTGAGTTGGACTCATTTTATCTGTTACAGGAAAGCTAAAAGAACTGGGGAACTCGGTGCTGGGGCGCTTTGGAATGAGTGTTGACAATTTCAAAGCTGTTAAAGATCCAAACACCGGGTCATACTCTATTTCATTCCAGAATTAATATAAGGAGGTTGCTCATTTCGGCAATACGGGATCAGTTGAGTTTTCGTGGCAATTGCACTAGGCTCTTTTAATGTCACCTAGCCAAAAAGTATCTAGCAGATCGTCTGAAGGCAGAGCAGATCCTGAATTGTTTTGTTGCACGTCAGATACAGTTTCCGAAGTGCAAACTTGTATGATACAAATGTCTACTTTGGTATTTTCCCCAAATACAAAGTTGTTCGTGAATGCCTTTTATGGATCAGTTTTTTTTTTTTTTTGCTCCAATATCAATTTTTTTTCTAACTTTCCTCATCACTCACGGACTTGTGGGCTCTCACAGCTTTCCTTTTTTTGTTCTTATTTCACTTATCTAGTGCATTGGTGCTCTTCATGATTCTGAGCTCAAAAAGTTATAAAACTTTGTGGACTGCTAAAACTTTTCATAAGGAAAAATTTTCACTTTCAATTCAAATTCAAATTTTGAAATTTCATATGAACTATTTTATTTCCTTTTGAACTCGTGGGACCATAATGTAAATCCTCACATCTTTAAGCTTATTCCAAGTTCCTCACATCTTAAAGTCCCCAGTGATGATTCACTAGTTAGCGATACCGCGTTGGTGAACCGACTGCTCCAAATATCCTCGCGCCATATCATGGTTCACCAGCCAGCAAGGCCACATGGCAGTGAACCGGGGAGCAAAGCTCCGCTAAAACTGCTCCCTCTGTTTAAAAATATAAAAATATAAGTATTTTTAAGTTTAGTTAAAGTTATTTATCACTTTAATTACTAATAATATATAATTAATAATATTTTGTCATAAAAAATATATTTTTATTCATCATTAAATAAAACTTTTATAAAAATTATATTTTTATATTAAAAATCATGTAATTTTTTAAATATTATTGATAAAAGTTAAAAAAATTTGACCTTTTATTCAAACTTAAAAATCCTTATTTGAAATGGAGATAGTACCAAATATCCTTGCACATTACCTGTATATCCTGTCCGGTATGGAGCCAGCGTCGTCTCGGTATCAAGCAACCCATCGCCGAGTTGCCTTTTGAGTCCCCGATGATGGTTCACCAGCGGCAAGGCCACCGTGGTTATCGTGGAGAGCAAAGCTGCCCAAATATCCTCACACCTTCAAGTCCCGGTGATGTCTCCATCGGACATCGGTGAACGGAGGGGTGCAACCCAGCTCCCCAAGTGTTCACCAAAGACAAAACACTATTGTGTTATTGTGTTTGTTATAAACAATTAGTGAGAGTTGATTCCAAAAACATCCACTAGAATGGGTAATGTTAAAACTTACAAAAACTAATATAGTAGTAGCAAACAAGTCTTTCTATCTCAAAATGGATCGCAATGGTGAATAAAGAATTAAAGTTAATATTCATGGTTGATAAAGAATTTGAAAATTTTAAGTGGATGATAATGAACTTGAAGTTTTTTAGATGGAGTTTTTTTTTTTTTGAAAATGTACAGCAAAAAAAAGTTTCCTTTAAAAGGATCCAGGGACAGCAATAGAAACGAAAACCATCTGTTCAGATAAAAAAAAAGAGTGACAATCACGCATTCACGGCACTGCGACAGAAGATACAATTTAATCGATGATCCATGTGCTGACCCATCGAAGATACAATCTACCTTCAGACTTCACCCATGACATAGCAGCATTTTCGTGTGCTTGCCTAATTCTACAAACTAAACAATCCATTCATCCATGAAGCATGTACACTCATGAACTTGGGCCCGGTGATGCCTGCCTCAGCTTGGCTTCAAGAATGTTACCCATTTGGTCCGCTATGGTCTTCTTTTTTGTATACACCTGAACAGAGAGTACATAATAGTCATTTGTTTATAAACAATGCTGTATTGGGTTCAGGATGTATCAGAACATCTCAAATAAGAAACAGACGACAAACAAACCTTGTAACTCTAATTATATTAGACACCATATGGTATTATTACTCTGTTTAAAGGCAGGATATATGTTCAGCAGATACGATCTAAGTAGATGGGAAAAATGTAAGATTGGGAAAATGCTTCTCGCACAAGGGTAAGACCTCCAGTAGAAGAGAGGCTACCAACCTGCGCTCGAACCATGGTTCTCATAAGTCTCTCCCTGAATTATCTGCTTCAGCATGTTTCTAGGGAGCCAGTCTTTGGGGCCTTTCTCAACCATTAATTCAGTTCCTTCAGGAAGTATATACTATATACACTTGGGTGGAGTTATTAAGATTATGGGGCTCAATAACACGATAATAGAACTTGAGTTATAATATTATGTTTCGGGATACTATTTCACAAATCAACCCTGTAATAGCTTCCGTTATCTTTACATGATATAATTCGTAGTACCCGAACCTCGTTAATTTCTTAATTTTTTTGGACAGCTAGATAGGACCCGCTGCACTAATATTAAAACATATAATAAGACAACTGCACAAGGGCAAGAGCCCAAAACAAATAAAGACATCAAATATACCTAGTTTTAAAAAAAAAACTCGACCTGAGGGGGGGGGGGGGGTAAGACTGCCCCCACGGCATTGCATTAAGAAGAAGACCACCTCACACGGGTCGAGAAAACCCCCCAAACCCTTGACCCACCCTTACACAGCGACACTGTAGCCCATGTGAGAATGACCAACGACCTCGGCCGGCCCTTAGACATGTGCATTGGTGTGGGACAGAAGAGGGGATTTTTTTACCCTCATCCTGAAATTCACTCCCAAGGGGAGTCGAACTTTGGACTTGAGAGGTGCTACTAAGGCTCTTTAGCCACTAGGCTAAAGGCCCTTTCACAACATACCTAGGTCCTAGTTATCTCACTCATGAAATTCTACCAAGAGGGGGATAGGAAAAATATGTACAAAAATGTAACTGGTGCAAAATGGTGGCGTTTAAAGCCTCAACCAAACAACGGTAGTGATTTTCCCTTTTTTTTTATTGCCAACTACCTATGCTAATTTAAATTGGGATGAACACACTCAGGACATTATTGATTGTCAAGACAAGTGATGACAAGAGTCCGAGGATAGACAATAATATCAAACAAATAGGAAGTTTGGAACTTTGCTAGAAAACAGAAACATTTCAGGCTGAAATGCATATCCCATGTCAACATAATTTATAACTAAATAACTGAAAACATTATCTCCAATTAGGCTTAGCGATATCAGTCAATAGTACTGTAATTAACTTGCCGAAAATGAAACTGGATACAGTTTCTGCTCCAGGTAGGCAGAAATAGCAATGCATGCAAGAGCAGAGAAGTTTGGCATGAACATACCTCCAACAGTTCTTCAAAATTTGACTTCAGTAAACTAATTTTCCTTTCACAGTAATCTTTTCCTTGAGCCATAGTTTTCTGTACCGTAAGCATAACAATCATACAAAAGCCATCACAAATGCAATCAAGATAATACCAGATCAGTGAATACATCGCTCGATTATGGCATGGCATCTCTTCAAATTTTACAAGATAAGTTTAAGCTAAGAAAACCAGGAAAGGATGCACTGTAGCCCCAGTTAAATCAATACACCCTCCCTGCTCCGTCCATAGACTCAGGCAATCACAAAATCGAGGCATCACTGAGTGGCTTGAAGGCTACTAATAATATTAGAGCCATCTCCATCAGAAAGGCTAACAGAAACATATATAATGTGGCACAGCAACGGAAATTTTTGTATAATTATAAAAATCAACACCGACTTAATGTTTTTTTTGGTGAGTTTGCAATCTTAATGTTATGGTGCATTATTTAGTAATCCTAAACATCAGAATTTTGAGCCATACACTTTTCCTACAATGAATAAGCAATAGTGGTTTAAATCTGTATGAAAACGTAGAGAAGGGGACTTAAAAAGTACTGTAAATAAAATTCAGGCAGGCTCAACTGATCTCACGAAAACATATAAATGCAGCAGGCCAGGTTACCTCGATGAAGTAACCGGTGCCTACGTCGACGAGGACCTTCTCTGCGTCGTCAAGCGTTCCAGGCACGTAAAGGGAAGCCGTGAGCGGTACGAGGATCTTCTTCCCTGCACACCCACCACCGAAACGAAGGGTTAGACAGCATCAAGCCGAATCAACTGATCCGAGGAAAGGAAGTGGAGATGAAGCGCGCGATGCGGGGAAAGAACGGGATGAGACGCTTGCCTTGCGGACGGAGGGAGAGGTCCTGGAGCGCACCAGAGGCGTTCTCGAGGCGGGCGCTGGCGGTGCGGATCTTGGTGAGGCTGTCCTGGAGGAGGTTGACCTCCAGATCCGTTTGCTCCTTGAGCCCCTTCAGCTGCTCCACGCTCAGCTTGTCCAGTTCGATGCGGACGGGGTTCGCCATGACTGCCGCGGTGCCGCCAGAGGAGAGGCGGCGGCTGTGAGGGCAGGAAGGAGTGGCGCAAGGAGAGCAGAGGGCGGCGCTACGAGCCTTCGACAATGCCTAAAAAACCAACCTAAAATAATCATTTTAAGATGTTTCTTACTGCCTCAATTAATCTTAAACATGATTTTTAAAATTAAGTACCAGATTTATATTTTTCCGTAAATTAAAGTATCTTTATAGAAATCTCTCTATTTTTAATTGTTAAATTTAATTGAATAGTTGATTATTATTAACTCTAAACACCGTATTATTTAAATAATATTCTCTCCATCTCAAAATTATTTTTTATATATTTTCAAACTTGACCGTTCGTCTTATTAAAAAAATTATTTTATTTTTATTGTGAAATAATTTATTATTAGAAGTACTTTAAACTTGATTTATTTATTTTTGTATTTTTATAAAATTTTTAAATTGTCAAACGTCGATTTAAAAGTTAAAAAACATCACTTATTTTGAAAGAAACATGAATATACAACTGAAGCCCCATATATCTCAGTGGTAATGAACTAGGGCTTGCAATGAACATCACAAACCACCCGCTTGGCGAGGCTTATTGAAAAACAATGAAAACTACTAAAAATGTTTTTAATTCATTCTAATAAACTGTTAAACTAATAAGTTATAAAATAAATTTACTATTTATTTCTATAAATGAACCTTAAAATAAACTATGGCACATGTAGGTGAGTCTGTCTAATGTTTTTCTAACATTTTCAATACATAGTTCTTGCTATTACCATTTTTATTATATAGTAGTAATTTTTTTGACCTAACGAGATTACTCCAATTCAAACCTTTTGGCACATGAAATTTTTTTCTATTCTCATTTTTTTAAAATTGAACTGGTTACTATTCCCTTTGTCCAAAATAAATGATATTTTTGAATTTTTTAAATCATCATTTGATTATTCATCTTATTCAAAAAATTTATGAAAATACAAAAGTAAACAAATTTAAGTTTAAAATACATCTGGTAATGAATTATTTCACAATAAAATAAATTATATATTTTTAAAAATTTTTAATAAAATAAATAATTAAAGATAGACGATCAAAAATAAAAAAAATAATTATTTTGATACGGAGAGAGTGCAGAACTGCGTTTGGATTTATCAGACTCCCGTGTTCTAGTTCCAGTGAAACTCCGCAACCACTATCCTCGATCACCAAACGCAACACCGTGTCCAGCACTCCGGTGCCCCCTCAATCCTCCGCCGCGTCCCGATGCTTCGTAGTCTCGTATGCTGTATAAGACCAAGGAACACCACTGGTTAACAAAGCCATTTTTAATACACCATTAGTTAATGAAACATTCAGATAATATCATTACTTAGTTTGACTATCTTCTCCTAAGCACTATTATCCAAAATTTCTCTGTTTTAGTTTTGTTTTTGGTACTGTTTCAAGTTTTCATGACAGATTTGCTCTTGCCTAAATTTTCTTCTATCCTCACTCCTGACCTATCGCAACAAGAAAGACAAACAGCATGCGGCGGGAGATTCACGGCCACCTCCCGGTTCAGGCCAAGTGCAATAATCCAGTGAGTCCGGGCAGACGTAGTAGGTGACGGTGGCCGAAATTTCTGATGAGACTCTACGTCTGAACGCGACGTAGTAGGTGACTGCCACCTAGTGCCTGGACGTGAGCGCCGGCCGCTGCCGCATGGTGCCTGGACGTGACGAGGGCCGGGCACTGCCGCCTGGTGCCTGGACGCGAGCGCCGGCCACTACCGCTGATGCTTGAACGCGACGAGAGCGTCGAGCTTGGTTTCCCTTGCCTTTTTTGGGACGAAGCTGTGCTCGCTGCCGCCGCCTGTGCTGGACTGGAACCGTCTGATCCGAATAAGATCAGTGATGGCACTAGTCTGTTCGTTTGAGAGGAGGGACAAATCTGTCATAAAAAAATAAAACAATGTCAAAAATAAAAATAAATCAAAAAAAATAAGATAATGGTACTTAAGAGAAGATAGTCAGACTAACTAGTGGTATCATCTGAATGTTTCACTGACTAATGATGTATTACGGATGGCTTTGTTAACCAGTGGTGTGAGCTGAAATTCTCTAGTACACAAATGCCATACCTAATTTCAGAAAGAAAAAAGATCCCTATCGCCTCCGCCATCGCCGCGAGATCGCTGCCATGTCGGCTCCAGGCGCCGCCTTCTACGCCGCCAACGCGCGCAAGCAGTACTTCTGCTACCAATGCAACCGCACCGTCCTCCTAGTGGCCTCCGCGGCCGCCGCCGGTGAGCTCTCCTGCCCCGAGTGCCGCGGCGACTTCCTTGAGGAGGTCACCGTCCCCGCCCCCACCGTCATCCCCATCCCCTTCCCGTTCCCCTTCGCCTCCGGCTCCTTCCCCGGCGCCGGCACCGCCGTCCCCGGCGGCTCCCCGTCCCTCTCCTCCTCGTCCTCCTCCGCGGCGACCTCCCCGTCCCGGCCCCAGGCCCCCGACCTCTCCGCCTTCCTCAGCAGCTTCCTCGAACTCAACAGAGACCGCGCCAGAGGCGGCTCCGGATCGCGCGCCGCTGCGGGCACCGCGACCCCTGAGAACGAGCCCGATGTATTCGACCCGGTTATGTTCATCCAGAACTACCTTCATGGTCTCGTGGAGGGCGGCGCCAACATCCAGGTCCTCCTCGACGACGCCAGTGTTAATCTCGGCCCTGGCCTTGGCATGGGCCGCATGGGCGGCGCAAGCTTCGGGGATTACTTCGTCGGCCCGGGTCTTGAGCAACTCATCGAGCAGCTCGCCGAGAACGACCCCAACCGCTACGGCACGCCCCCGGCTGCCAAGTCGGCCCTCTCCTCGCTCCCCGACGTTGTTGTGACGGATGCCATGGTCGCTGCGGCAGAGGGTGCAGAGTGTGCCGTCTGCAAGGAAGATTTCTCACCTGGGGAAGTGGCCAAGCTGATGCCCTGCAAGCACATCTACCATGCCAATTGCATCGTGCCCTGGCTTGAACTGCACAACTCGTGCCCAATTTGTCGCTTTGAGCTGCCCACTGATGACCCTGATTATGAGGGAAAGAAGGCCTCTAATCCGCAGCCAGCTGTTGGTGCAGCTGCGGCTGCTCCATCTGAAACTGGGAGCTCTAGCGCTGCTGTGACAGGGAGGGCAGAAAGAGAGGAGAATGCGAGGGTGGTTGAGCGGAGATTCCATGTGTCACTGCCATGGCCATTCAGTGGATTGGGTGGGCAGACTTCACAGCAGGGTGGGAACAATGGGGGAAGTGGCAGCAACTCACAGGCAAGTGGCTCACAAGATGGAGGTGCACCTAGCGGCAAGAATTGAGCCCTGTTCTACAATTATTAGGAGGTACTCACACAGTAATACAACTTTCTGTCTATGATTTTTTTTTCAATTGTAACCAGTTTGGGACTATAGAATTTTCTGTTACATGTGTTGATGGTAAGACACCCATTTTTTTTCTTAACCGTAAGGATGGAAACTGCATTATCATCCATGTTTGGCGATACCTAGGTAAAACTCAATGGCATCTGTGTAGGCCATCGTTCTTAAGAAAATTCTGTTGGCAAGAAAATCGAGAGAAACTGTGGTACAATTGTAATGATTCGTAGCCATTTTTCAGGTATATCTTTGACGTAGTAACCTTCCATTTCCATTCAGTATTATTGGCATTAGTTTTTGGTGTTGGTATAAATGGCTCAATGCTGGATTTTTTTCATTGAGCTAATGATGCTTCTACCTTTAGCGGTGGCATTGTGGATGATCGTACTTAATATGGCCCTAACATATAAATTCTGTTCTATAGGGTGGGGATCCTAATCATTATACATATTCCAGAACAGGCTGTTAGTTTTTTTTATTGCATTTCCACTTCCCTTTAGTTACATGATAAAAATTCAAATCCTTGTTTCAAGCAGAGGATGGTTATAAATTTATTTGCAGGAATCCAATAGAAAGTCATCTGCATACAACCCTCCATGTTTTAATCTTCCCAGGGAAAGTCACCTGCTTTCTGTATGAATTTATGGCTTGTGAAAAGCTTCTGTAGCTTTTATTAGAAAACTTCTCTTTTTGATTTCACACCATAACTTTTGATGCAATATATAAGAAAAACCATCTAGGTCAGCTGCCGTGTTAGGAACATAGGACCTACGGATGTAGAACCTCTTCAGCAGCATCTTTGTAATTTCATCATTTTCTTCCGCTAGTTATCCGTCATTGAACGCCTACATAGTTACCTTACTCTTCACCAAAAATTGTTTCATAATTTTGGGATGCTCAGTCATCTGGCTCGCCATCCAGTGGAATCTGGTAGAATTATATCCACCTTTCTCTTCCTCGTTTATCATCATTTCTGAAATACATGTGCAAGGGCCAACATAGCCATCAGACTTGGAAGTGCCTCGATTTTCACTTTGTGGCCATGAGGTCACAGGGTTGAGTCCTGGAAATAGCCTCTTGCAGAAATGCTGGAAAAGGCAACAGGAAAAGGACCCAAAGTGGTCGGACCCTTCCCCCGAACCCTCCGCAAGCGGGAGCTATGTGCACCAGGCTACCCTTTGTGTTTAGCCGTCTTATTTTCTTTATTCTCTCATGGTTGATTCAGAAATCAAGTCAATGCAGCAGAACCACAGACTCTGGCACTAATTAAACATCTGCTTCTGCTTTATTCAATGATTCTATTTCTTTTGCTAGTTCTGAAAGCAATCATCAGTTAACCACCTGTCCACCTTGCACATGTTTGACACGGTTAAGCAATAAATTTATTGAGGAGGTAAAATTAGATGCTGAGACCGCTTTAGTAGCTTAAACATTTGAAAAAAAATTATCCTTCCATCTTTTGAAAGGTGTTTACCATTTTTCCTGGTCCTGTTTTAATTATTTGGGTATTAGAGGAGTGTAGTTGTAGAGAACTTTGGTGTGAACATAGAAAACGTCGGTAGCTCAACATTCTGATATTATATGTTCATTGAAGATGACCTTAATGGAGTTTCTAAACTGTATCTTTAACGTGCTAGATCTTTTTGACAATAAGATTATTCTATAAATTTCAGTCGGGTGGCAGGTCCAGTCAATGTTATCTTCAACTCCTTTTCATTTCTATGTGCACAACATTTTTCCAGTTTGCCTGCGTATTAATAGATGTCGCTTTTGTGCTGTCAAATTACTACTATCCTAACGAACTACTCAAATCTGCCTGCAGGTTCACCCCTTGGCCATCCATTCAGAAAGCTTACGACAACATTTGCGTGCTACAGCCTATACCTACAGACGTCAAAGAACCAATCAACCAAAGGAATTTACAGTCTGTTTTTTTTTAGCCTAATTTACAGTCTGTTTGTTATGGAACAATTGTTCATTTTTCATTTCTCACTGTTTGTACACGGCGCAGAAACTGCCCGCAGCAGCAGAATACTGGAGTATGTGCGTGGCTGAGACACTTATGTGCAGATTTATTGATTGAGCAAGTTTACGTAACCGCAAAAGGGCCTTTAACCTGTGTGCGTGCCTAATGGGCCTGCCGTGATGGCACTGGCATTTTTTCGATGCGCAGGGGTGCTGTTGTGCCTGCGCATATCCAATTTTTGTGCTGCGGTTGTGCGATATCCTTCGTGTTGCTGCAGGCGCGCATCGTGATTCGTGATTGGTTGCGTGACGGGCAGACTGCGGCGCTGTTTGGTACGGTTGAAATTTAATAAAAAACAGTTTAATTTTTTAAGCTGGTGCAAAGTTTTAACCAAGTTGTTGTTTAATTCATTTTAAAAAAGTTGTTGAAGGCAAGAGTTGGGAAGTGAAACACCGGCCGAAATAGGGCTCAAAACGGACGAAAGGAAAACATCTCAACATCAGATAGAAGCGAAAACGGAAAAATTAGAAACAAAAACAAATGAATAAATGTAAAATTCGAAAACAAAACAAAACGTAACCGAAAAAAATATTAAAAATATGAATAAAATAAATATCAAATATTTACTATATGTTCAAGTTTTACAAATATATAAAATATAAGTTATAATTAAATTCACAATATATAACTCAACAATATAGGTCAATAAGATGTTGTTTGGTTTATTATTTTTAATTTTTATTTTTTATAAAATATGTTTAATTGAGATCTTATTTGAAAGAAAGGGTAAAAAATGAAAAAATTCCGCTAAAAATGGAAATTCCGCTAAAACAATTGGAAAAAAGGCTATACCGTTCGTTTTTCTTTGTCTATTTAAAAAAGGCTATACGAGGATTAAAGATAGTAAAAACGGTAAGATACGCTGAAAACTAGAAGAAGAGAGATAGAAATTAGAATATATTGAAAATAGAGAAAAATATATTAAAAAATTAGAATAACAAATAAAAAAAACTTGTAAACTCTAAAATAACAAATAATTAAATATGAAGAAAGTAAGAGAAAATGATAAACAAAACGCGGTCTAAGACGAAAATTTTCGTATTCAGCGGTAGGCGGAAAGCAGCGCAAGGCTGCGGCACTGCGCTTGCGAGCCGGCCCCGGTCGTAGCGGCCGGTCCAAGCATCGACCAGTGGGCACTGGCGTGGAATGCAGACACAGCACTAGCCGAGTTCGAGGAAGCTTTTATACCAACGGTATTTATCTATGTTCGATATTCGATATATAAAAAATACATATTTTTATTAGATATAAGTATATAAAATATTATATCTTATAGATTATTTATATATTTTTTACCTAATGTGTCACATTTAATTCAAATTTATATTAGTTTAACTTATTATTTATCAATAAATTAAATATTTATATTAAATATATATAATAAATATATATAAAATAACTAATTATAATTGTAGTCGTATTTTTAATGCGTACTCGAGACTCGTAAATTCTTCGTAGGTATGAGTATGAGAAAAAAAATTCACTGACAATTAAATAGGTACATGTATGAAAATGTAAAACCCGACGGATATGTACTTGTTGCTATCTTTACACAGCCTAGAGCTCCTGTTATCTGGTGTTTTATTATCTGAAAATGAAAAAAAGATAAAAAAACAAAAACAAAAATAAAAAATCTTAACCATTCATTTACTTATTTTATTACATCTCAATTATTTATTAATTTCTCAATTCTTATCCCATCTCTTATTTCCCTTTGCATGTATCCAAACACTTTAAGCGGTTGCCATCGCTTCCGCCTGGACCCCAAAAATAGGACAACCGCCACTGCGCGCGAAGGCACTAATCGGATCCCCCGCGCGCTGCTCTTCTTGACCCGTCCCCCCTCCCCAACCTCATCACTCCCTCCGCGCCGCTCCCGCTTCCGATCGCTGCGCCCGGAGCTGGTTCGCGAGCGGGGGGTGAGTGGCTCCGGCACACCTGTTCTTCCTGTCCGCGGCGGTTCGTTTTCCTCTCTCGTTTCGTTAGGTTTCTGTTGTTCGGCATTGGGGGCCCGCTCTGTGACTGTGTAACCTGACGACGAGGAGGAGACACCACGGGCTCGATTCGTAATGTTTTGGTCCCGTGCTCTGCCTCAATTCGTGGATAGTGACCCGCATTGTTCATTAACATTTAGTTAGGACAATGGCGGGGGACCGCTCGTCTCAAAAAATTTATGAGCATTAGAAAGTTAGACCTGGCAAAAATAAGTAGCAGTTTCTTATCTTCATTCTGTTATTGTTCTGAATTACGGAGTATTTATTATTGATTTAATATGCTTATAAGACATATTATTAAGTTCTTGAACTTGTAAATTGATGGTTCAAATTTAGTGTGTGGAGAAAATTTTTTTTGGCCCACCCTAACTTTCAATCCTAGCTACGCCCATGCTCTGATTCTAATGGGATGCGGGGTCGTTTAGTTTGCTAATACTGAGAATGTTGTGATTTCACTAGCCCACCTGGGACATGGAAAGATCACAATGTTGGGGGTGCATTCCTTCTTTTCATGGGACACATTTGCCTTTTTACACCTTTCTGAGTTCTGTTCAGTTTATATTTCCCGGGTTATGAAATTTTGATCCCTTCTTTTCGACTACTTTTCAAGCCTATGGTTTCTGTAAGTGTTGCTAATTAACTGGATACTCATTAGAGTCGGACTGGGTAGATAAAATCCCAGTGCATTTTTTGTCCGATGACACATGCAATTTATCTCTAAGATGGCTTTTAACGGTTTTATCTAGGACAGAAAGGGCAATATCAACAACTCGCATGGCTGGGGTTCACAAGCAGCAAATTGAAGAACATTCTGGTGCTTTTCTCTCCTTTGATGAAGATTCTGAAAGGTACTGCAATCTCAGCAGCACTATAACTGGAGTTGATACTGTGATCATCCGTTTTCATTATCATGTCACCATAACATGGACTGCTTTAAATAGATGGTGAAAATAACTGTTCATGCAGAGGAGCACTGTTATTCTGGTGTATGTATTCTTATAAATGAAATTTCACTAAATAATGTGTCACTGACTCACCGATAGATATGGTTTCTACTTTATGTTGCTGTGAAGCATTGGCGATACCCCCTTCCACCTGTTATTTTAGTTGAATTGTTTTTATACAGTTAAATTTTCTTAGTTTTTCCGTGCAGAATATGGTTCTGTACTTTATACAGTTGTTTAGAAATGCTTCCCTGATCGGTATTTATTTCCTGGAACACAAGTGAGGATATATCATTGGATGGCTTGGAGGAGGAACTTGAAGAGCACAAGAATTATGATGTGAGTGCGTTGCTATAATGCCTGTTTCCAAGTACATCAAACAACTGCATAGAAAGCTTTCGATTTTTGACCAGCTTGGTCACACATTACCAAATAATCACCCTGCTGCTTAATTGTCATACGCTTATGAAGGGCACATTGTGAACATGCCAAAATTAGACTTTTGGCTTCCACTGGCACAATCATATCATGATTCTTACACTTCCCTCTTTCATCTCCAGGCCCTAATAAGTATTTTGACCAGTGGTGAAAAACAGCGAGCCCGGGCAACCATGGTTGAAGGTGACCTTGGTCATGTGGAAAAAGCTCTGATTCAAGTATGAAAACTTCACTATGTGCATAAAAAAAAACTTTCATTATGCCACCTCTAATCTAATTTATGATTCTACTACAAAAATTATTTCACTATGTTGCACATTTGGAAATCATGGCTAGCACATTATTTGATGTAACTGCTTTGTTGTTGTTTGAAACTATATTTTCTACAAATTTTTTTTCTGGTTACATCAGGTCATAAAAATCTGGAAGCTAAATATTGCGAATTCTGTTTATATGGCCAAAGTTGTTCTGAATTTTAGTTAGTATGCATTTTTTTTCCTGCAGACTCCATCGACTATATAAGCAAGTATAGCGCTCAGCTTGCATGTCATATTATGATACCCATTTTCATGTCAAAACACTATTTATTTTCTTACCTTATGATTCTGACCATTATGTAGTATGACTTATTTAAAGTAACTATTATTCATATTAGTACTTCTTTTTATCAATCAATAAATTTTCTTTGTTATTTTTGCATGGTTAAGCGTTTATATTTCTTAGTATTATTTATGTGCAAATATTACTTGTAAACACTTGGGTCTTAGAGATACTTTTTTGTATAATCAGGATTATGTTGAAGACACTGACAGCCTTTTTGTGTTGCGTGATCAAATTCATGACTGTGATGTTATTTTGTCACAAATAGGATCACTTCTCAGGGGGTTCCAGGTATATGCTTAACCAGTACATGCATGATTTTTTTTTTGCCATTTCCATGTTTTAGGTGAAATTCTGTGACAGAGAGGTGCAAAATAGGCTATAGGTTTGTTTCTGCAGGGAAACAATTCGTGTGGTGGACTGTTGGATGTACAGAACGGGCATTTGTATTTATAATTCAAAAGAATGTTTCATTATTATTCAAAGATCATGTGTTTATGCAGGGTGTTTATTCCTATGAAACTGAATTGGCCTCCCATCATCTCTTGAACTAGGCTTTCAGTCTCTTAACCTGTTAAGTTTTCAGGTTACTTAGTCTGTTGGTCATCCAGGAGACAAATTTCCCATGTAATCTTCATAGCATTGTAGTAATCCTTTGGTTCCATGTATAACTTAGAAAAAGAGACTTTTTTTACAGCCTGGGCCCATAATATAGGAACTCACTGATCCAATGTCTTCAATTTTTTTTGACATTTTGTGAACTAATTTACTAATTGACTGAATCAATTAATGCATGCTTTATGGTTATTTGATTCAAATTAAATTATCTGATAGCTGTTTCTGCTTAAACTAGCGTTTAAATTATAACTAAATCACTGACTGTTAGTTTAATTATTCGCTTGGCAGGTCCATATCGGTTCAATAAGCTCAGAAATTAGAACTCTCCAAGAGAAATCTGTGGATATAGGCGTGCAGCTGAAAAATCGCAAGGTTCAAATAATTCTGCAGACCGTACTCTTACATTAATAGTTTCCTGTAATTTTGCTAATTAGCTTTCGTTAACATACTTTCTAAATAAATTTATCTGATATTTCTATTTAGAATATGAATCATAAGAGCTTGATCAGTAATATTTTTAGTCTTTATCATTTAATGTGCTCACATCACATAAGCACACAGTTGGTTGAGACAAAGCTTGCTGGATTTGTCGAAGAGATTGTTGCTCCTCCTGGTTTAGTGAATATTCTTGTTAATGGAGAGGTAAGCATCGAAGAAACAACCCTGATATCTCATACTATGATTTTTCAGCACCATAGTTTACTTCCAGCTTTCTTGCACGCTGCAAGTTTTCATATTTTTCAGAGTTATGACTTCGATCTTCTAATGCATATTCAGATATGAGTAATCTAGTATTTATCGTACTGCTTCATTAGACCCTCTGGTCACAAATAAGTGCCATTTTGAGCATTGACATGGTCATCGATACACTACTTTGACCAGTAGGTGAAGTTGGAAGATTAGAGAACTGTTATAAATACAAATATAGCTACATTATTTTTTTTTTAAAAATTATTGAAATATTCAAAGGGATATTTAATAGTCAAAGTTTAGATGTGTTTGACTTCACAATACACAACCAATAAACAATACTTCACTGTGACTGGAGAGAGTATTAAGAATAAGCACAAATGGATACTTTGCCAACTGTGAA
>BCLG01003311.1:16068-42347 GCA_001602295.1 Zoysia matrella
AGTTGATCCACTGATCAATACATCAAAAGCTCTAAAAGATGTTAAGACAGAATTAGAAAGGCTTCGACAGAGGGCATTATCCAAGGTAACATCTTTTTTCTCGAACACAAAGGTAACCTCTGTATTTTTTGCTTTATCTGATAAGTTTATCGGTTTTTACTCCTCTTATTTTCTTTTTTTATAAATCGAATAAATAATCTTTACTTCTGGAGCAAAATGCTTCATGCTTATCTTTCTCTTCTTTTATTTTTCAGGTTTCCGGTCATATCATTGAGATATTTTTTGCTATGAAAAAGCCTGGAACAAATATACAAATACTGCAACAGAATTTGCTTCAGAAACATAAGTAAGATATATGCAGCTGAAGATCTGGTTTCATATGGATAATCTGGATATTACTGTTTTCTCTGTCGAACCATTATCCTTTGGGGTATCAGCTTCTACATGGTCATGAGGAGATCGATATCCAGAATCGTCCTGTCTATTTGTTTATCGTTTTTTAATTTAATCATCTGCTACACCTGTAGAACTTTGATGCATAACTCCTCCGTTCTTCATCTTCTCATTTTGCCCATGCACATCCCCCCTGCACAAAATTCGATAGAGATGCTCTGACAAAGTTTTGGTGCTTTGATATTCTCCCACATGCTAGAGATGTTTTTATATGTGGGTTTCATCTCTAGCCTACCCCAACTTGTTTGGGACTAAAAAGCTTTGCCGTGGTCGTGATGGTGGCCTGGTGGTTATATTTGGAATCAATTCATGTTTGGGGGTTCTTCAGATTTCAAACTTAAAATATGTCTGGTCGTGATGAGGCCTGCTGAAGTAAAGTCCGAAGAACTTAAAACATGAAATATTATTCTTAAAACATGCCTGGTCATGATGAGGCTGCTGAAGTAAAGTCTGAAGAACTTAAAACACGAAATATTCTTCTTCTGTTTTTAATTGTATCTAGCACATATCCTTTGCCTTATGTTTGTTTAGTTATATGGTTAGATGGTAGATATTTAAATGGCAGATTTCTTTGTTTAGCAGAAGAGTAATGTCACTTTCGTATAAAATGCAGATGAAAAGTGACTCATTCCCTGCAGGTGCTAATTGTTGTTTCATGGTTACTCAGGTATCTCATTCTCTTTCTTAAAGAGCATGGATCTGAGACATATGCTGATGTCTGCACTTCCTATGTCGATACAATGAAAAAGGTATGGGTTTTATGATTCTCTGTTCAGCTTTCCATGTCTAAATCCATGTCAGATATCAGCAGTATGGAGACATCTGCTGATTTGTCATGTCTGCACATCCAACTGTTGAAGCGAATATCAAGATATGCCTGGTGTCATAACTGTGGGGGTTTGGTACTGTGGAATTACTACAAACAGATTTACATGTAGCTACTCATGTGCCGCACACATTTGCTGGAAGTGACTTAATTATAGATATGAAAAGGCAGGATGTTCATTTGAAGTTTTGGTGATTGCACTGTCTAAGCAATATTTTCTATAATTGGATGTTGGTTTGCATAATCATAAATGCAGTTCATGCCTTCAAAATCTTCAACTATTATCCCTGATTCTGGGCTTTATGCTGTACTATGAATTATGATTCCTTTATCTGCCATTAAGATCCATCAGACCACCCTTTCTCAAAATTGTTTATTCTTCAGTCTTCTATGCGGCCTCCTATGGTGTCCATGGAGCTGTCATTTTGCAGCAATCCACATTAGTGTTATATGATCTTCTACTATGATGATGCCAACTGTGATTGCAATTTGGAATTGTCTTCTGCATATCCATCTGAAAGCATGTAGTGTAATCATTTTTTGACCCGAGCATGTGTAATCTCGCCAATTATCATGCTTGTACACTGTTGTGCTGCCAGGACTATGTCTATTGGGGGTTTTGTTCTCAAGTTATAGATGTCATGAATTTTTCGTTCTTAAAGAAATCTTATAAGAATATGATAGAATACAACTTCGATAATTAATGAAAAAATGAAGCATTTGTGTTGACCTGTCATTGTGCTACAGTTCCTATGCTTGATATTATATGTTCCTTAGTCTTACCTTCTCCTTTTTTTTTTTCAACAGATGCTGAGCACACATTTTCGTGTGTATGTAGAATCATTGGAGAGGATGAAGCTAGATATTGGTTTATTTACTGGTTTTGTTGGTTATGAAACCAGTATTACTGATATTATAACAAGGGGGAGAGAGCATCTGAGAGATCACCGTTTCATGTTTTCATTAGGAGAGCGTGCAAATATTTTGAAGGTGCATGATTGAAATTAGTTATGACTTTTCAGATCATCATAATTTTAATATCAATTCCAAATGCAATATGCCGTGTCTCTTGAACTCTAGGCCTCCAAGGGACAACATTCAGAACTGGTTGCTTTAATAGGATTGTTGTATCTATACATTATTTGTACCTCACTTTTCAGGAGATCGAGCAGCCTGGCTTGGTTCCTCATTTATCTGAAGTCAACTCTCATAAATACCCATATGAAGTGATTTTCAGGAGCATACAGAAGCTTCTGATGGACACTGCTAGCTCTGAGTATGCAGTAATTTGATCTGCAATCAAGAACCATAAATGAATATGCTGACATTACTATTATTTTTTGTAGGTATCTTTTCGTTAAAGCATTCTTTGGTGAAGTGCCTTTGTTTTATCAAATTTTTGAAGGTAACTCTTTTATTCTTAATGTTTCATTTGCCTTATTGCCTCTCTTTTTTCATGGGATGCCACACTTTTTTATTTCATCGGGGACACATTTGACATCATTGCACCATCATCTAATATTGAAATACTTTTTGAGAAAAGGATTGGATAGATTATAACCATTCTCTTATGGACACGTGTTGGTGTATTTCACCACCAAGAAAGTAAGATTTTAGCTACTTGGCCTTTCGAGCAGGCCGGGACCACAGGCACCCAGGTTTTATGAACCTGAACAAGCCAAGTTAAGCAAATTGAACTATCATGACTGAGTTAAATAATTTGATTTGGATATGTGTTGTGCCTCTGGCTCAACCAGGCCACTAAGGTCACACTGAGAATGCTGTGAGCAGTAGCATCACAACATATGCTAGACATTCTGACAATGTCATGCCCTCACTATTATTTTCAGGGCCTTTTGCTGTTATTGATCAACATTTGGATCTCACTATTCCACATTGTCATGACGCGGTATGCCTAATGCTGCTGATCTGCATAACAAGGAAGCACCAGGTACGAAGGTCTAACCACCAAACCTCTAGGTTTGAAAGGATAAGATTACGGAACGTATGCAATAGTATACTATTTTCCTGATAGAACAACTGGCTTTTCTAATACACTAATAGAACATATTTCCTTTGTCATTTCACCATGTATGCTCTTTCAAAATAATAGCACCATGAGATAACATGAGTCTTTCCACTTTTGTTATTTCAGTTGGTTATGTCTAAGAGAAGGCTTACTTGTCTTGATGCCTATTTTGATAAGGTTTGTAACATGGGCAGAAATTTCGTTTTAATATCCTATCACTCTATTCTCAACTCTATTTCTGCTTCTGATTTTTCAACATTTTTTATGTCGATGGTGACCCAATTTTATCTGCTTTAGGCTCTAATCTATCTCTGGCCACGTTTCAAGATAGCGTTTGACATGTATCTTCAAACCTTGTATCAATGTGATGTGAAAACGTTATGGATAGATGGTACTCATCCACACCACATTGTAAGGTGCTATGTGGAGTTCACAGCATCTCTTGTTCAGCTTAATGCTGATTGTGGAGATGGTCAGGTTTGTTGAATTACATAATATCCCCATATCTTATTACATTTCTATAACAAATGTATCTTCAAGCATCTGCACATGTAACAACCAAATTTTCCAAAATCATGCCGTTGACTGCTTTACCTTTTTTATGTGGTTTACTTTAAACTACCCTGAGGATATATTAGATGTTGTGTGTAACTAATGCGTGTTGTATGGAGAAGTTCATTCAATTATTCTCAGGATAAGATATGTGTAATAAAAGTTTTCATTAAATACAAACAGAAGCTGGTGGGAAATTCCCATGCAATTTGTCTTAGGCATATTAACTCACATTTAGGATTCTTATTGGATTTGATTTTGCAATTTATAGATCTTTTTGCAGTGAGCTCATTGTCATTAGAAATCTGACCACACCAAAATGTCTGGGAATTAAGAATCTGTAAAAAGGCAATAAAGCATTTCAGAAAATAAATATTCATTAACTTCCATCAGACTTCTTTATACAACTTGGCTACGCATGGGCTTGAAGCCATATCATCAGAGCAAGAAACCATTGCCTGGCCCTTGACCTAGATGTTATGCTGCTGAATTTACCTAGCTGCCTATGATTCACTTATATTCTTTAGAACTACAATATAATCCAAAATAAACCTTGGACTTTGTTTAAAAACACATGAAAGATTGGGAGCAGGGTGTCAGTACCAGTTCTGTTTCAATAGTATTGTACTGTTTACATTCCAATAGTTTTACTAGGTCTATGAAATGCTAAAGTCGTTAGCTTTATGCAGCTTAATATAAATTTGGAGCGCTTGCGGTCAGCTGTTGATGACCTAGTTATTCGGCTTGCCCAAACTTTTACCACTCCCAAGCTTCAGCACCTCTTTCTTTTGAATAATTATGACATGGCCGTTTCTGTCCTGAAGGTTAGTTTTTCCCTGTGTAATATACTCTTTCATTTTTTCTTTAAGTTTTACCATAACTATTTATTTCAGGAAGCTGGTGATGAAGCTAAAAAGGTGCAACGATTTTTTGAAGAGAAGCTAGAAAGTAACATGATGCCTTTTGTGGTAAACCAACCCTTCTGTATCTAGAACTTTAGTTCAAAACCTCAAGCTATGATGAATTTCAATCTCCACAAAAACTCAGCTACCCTTTGTTGGTTTGATCATTTTTTTGGTTGGATAACAACTATGTGAAAATATATCATTATGAATTTTAACTTGCATAATGCATAGGTGCCGATAGGTTACACGGATCATTACTCGTACCTGGGAGATCCCTGCTCATTTGTTAGTATTTGTAAATGTACACACACTAGATGTCATATTTGCAAATTTGGTGTATTGATAATTGGGTACGAACATTGCATTATGATTGAAAGGGCTAATCCAATTATCTATCTAGTATCATTAATTAACAAAATTCCTTTCAAGCTCTTATTTCTTTAAGTGGCTTTCAAACTCTTATCTCTTGAAAATAAATGCCCATGACTAATTCGGGTGGTGGTGAGATAGAATAGTCTTCCTGACTCTGGACCGGTAGAACACTGGCCTACTTGCTGTATTTTATTAATAGAAACTATAAGTTGTTTGCATTTTATGGTCCATCTTGAAAACTGAAAATCGATTGCCTGAATCTTTTCCATGGCAAGCTTTTCATGTGTTTTTATTACTTATGTTGGTGTATAGGAAGACTTGCTCATGGAACATTTCGGTGATTTACTTCAATTTGTGAGGAAACACGTTTGTAAGTTGCATAAAACTTAAATCTTGTTCATGTGAACAATGGCTTCATATGAATATGCAAACAGATTGATTATCTTGTTTCTCATTTTCAGCTGAAGACCTGATCTTTTACACTGAGGGCCTAAACGTTGCTGATGTTGAGCCAGTTGTGAAGCATTTCGCTATGAAGTGGAGAAGTGCTCTAGAGCTCATGCACAATGAAATTGTGACTTCTTGCAGTAACCTTCTGTCTGGGATGGCAATTCTAAAAGCAGCAATGGCCCAGTTGCTTAATGACTATAACAGACTCTCTGAATGTGTGAAAAAAATTCCAGGGGGTTCAGCTTTGAACAGAAGCTTGGTTTCCATTGCCTCGATTTCGTACGAAATTAGGAAATACTCAAGAACACTCTAGTTTTTTAGCATCCAAGAACTTGTAAACAAAAGGTAAAATTATATAATCATCCATACTTTTGTTCCTTCAACATTGATAGTTGTGGTTGATTTCAAAATTTGGGAAATGTAAATAAAGAAGTTTGAAATGTTCATGTTTTATGATATTTTTAATGAACACTTTTTTTTGCTCACTTAGTAAGTACTCCCTCCATTCTTTAATTGATGTCGCCGTTGACTTCTAAATTCAACTTTGACTATTTGTCTTATTTAAATTTTTTGATAAATTTCATATATTTTGATATAATTTGATTTATCACTAGAGTTATTTGAATTACAACTTAAAATTTTACATATTTGAGTAAATTTTTTGAATGAGACGAATGGTCAAAGTTGAAATTAAAAGTCAACGGCGACATCAATTAAAAAACGGAGGGAGTAACTATTATTTCCCAAAGTTTACTGAATGCAAAAAATTGCTTCTTGACGAAGACAGTTTCTTCAATTGTAACATGTAAAAGTGGCAAGTGCAAAATATTTATATTTTTTCTTCATATTTTTTTCATGGAAACTTTTATGTTATCTAAGATGGCATGCATGAAGAAATATGACATTTATGTGGTAGCTGCTTCGTATAATCGCATCTATCCTAGAGACAAGATTTTTTTGGTACACCTGGACATTGTCATTTTTTATTGAGAAGTTCCCTTCTGCAAGTCATTGTAAATTGTTGATGTTAAGTATGCTTTAATTCATCTTTTATTTTGATAGTTTTCTCTTGTTTATAAACAAGGTCATAGAGGAGAAAAAGAACGCTTTGGTGAAACATCAAATGTTTCAGGAAAAAATCATTTTGCTGATCGTGTTAAGTATTTGGAATTCTTCTGGCTCTTACTGGATGCGGAATTCTTCTGGCTTTAACTGGATGCTTTTGCACTGCGAATATTAACTTCTTAATCTTTAATCTTTTGGTGAGTCAACATTTTTCAACGATAGCTGAGTAAATTACAAGATAATTACAGGGAGATGCATATTGCAGATTCTACGAGCATGCACAGATCAATTGATCAGTGATATCATAACAGACAAGCAGCGGGTACATATTGTTTCAAAAAGGCTAAGATTAGCTCAAGTACCTCCTAATAAAGACGAGCTATCCTCCACTACATGGGATGGCACACAGTAGCATAACAGCTGTTGCTTTTGTGCACGCCATCGTCCCCAGATGTGCGACGGGCAGTCTAGTGACTAAGCGCCTGTGGCCTGTGGGCGGCCTCCAGACTTTGCTCCCCTGTGCAGCTGTGCTGTAGCCACAGCCAGCCTCTGATGTCCTCTTCTGTCCGCAGGGAGCAAATCGACCGTGGCACCACCATGCAAGCCAAGTCATGACAACGGAAACCATCGGCCCGTCACGTCCCCTTCTTGACAGTCCAACCTAGCTTATACAGTTCATCGCCTTTTCTGATCCTCCAGGATACGACTACTGTCTTCTGGATCAAGATCAAAACTCAAAAGCTGGACGGGATCGTTCCGCTGGTCTCTGAACGTCGTCGTAGGCCAACATCGTCGTCAGGTTGTTGTCACGGCGGTAAGATGGTAAGATCTGTTCTTGCGAAAATGGGAAGGCCATGACGTGGTACAACAGTGGCAGTCTCTGTCCCAGCTCGAGACATCACAGCAAAAGTTCCATCAAGAACGATGATGTTGCCACCGGCCCCGTGCGCCCTGAGCTGTCCGGTGCCTGGTTTTGCCGGGCTGCCCGCCTCTGTTTCTGTCATGCGGTCACATACTCGCATGTATCCTTATCGGAAAGGATAGCTAAGCCAAGAGGAAATGCTGGTGGTCCGGTGCGCTGCATCTGGGCTGAAGATGCCAGTCGGCGGCCCGTCGACTTGTCGCGCCCTCCCGATGGAGGAGGCGCCCGCCACTCATCCACGCGTCCTCTGAGCCGAAAAGCGGCGGCCGGGGCTCGCCGCCGTCCATTCCCACCCTCTCTCTCTCGATCATCAGGTCAGGTAGGACGTAGGCCTCTATCGAGGACCGCGACCCTTCACCGTCGGCCCGTGATCGCCGTACCATGCATAGGTTGATAGATATCGATCCTGTCGCGGAAAGGAAACGAGGCGGCGCACGAAGCCTGACGAGAGGAGTCGGCCGAGGGGAGCAGCAGCCGCGGCTCGGCTGGCGGGCGGCGGGACCTGAAGCCAGCAGATCATGTGCGCGCGGTGGGTTGCTCCATCGTTATCACGCCGGGGCCTGTCAATCCTGTTCCGTGCGAGCTTTTGGTCCGGCTTTCGTTGTCCCTCCCTTGTACGATAACCTTCGTGCATGCCAGTGATCGACCGTGTGACGACTGACGTCGCGCGGGGCGAGCTCCGGCCCGGTAACTGTAGTCGTGACGGCGACGTGATCGATCACGGGCGCCTGAGCACAACGTGCCCGTACATTAGCTGTCCTTGACGCACAACCTAACCGGTGCTGTCGTGCTGATTTTTATCGTTAGCTCAGATTTGGCGTATGATTCAGACGATTAAAGCGAGATGTTCGTCCGGCAGTGGGGAGGTGTGGATCAGGGAGGGTAGGGCGGGTGGCTCCGGGCGATCGACGAGGCGGCGCCGCGGTGCCGGATCGCTTGGCTCGTCGTCCCGACGTCACAAACTCGATCGCAGGGGGAATTTCCCCGTGACTCCGTGCGCCGGGCGGCGCTGGTGCTTGCGGTCGTTTCGTTGCGGCGGACGGGAGGAGGGGGATAAAAAGCTCACGGCCGACGTGCCGAGTTTTGCCCAACAGGGTCGACAAAGGCGTGGTACTTTCCTCGCTTTCGTCGGCGCTGTTCCTTGGTGCTGGCGTCCAGCTCCGGCGAAAGGGACGTGCTCGATCATCTGCCCTGAAGCCGTGCACTCTCTCTGATCCAACATTATTGTCCTCGATTAGTTGAAATTTAAACTGATTGATAATAATTTTGAAATAGGAAGTGATTAAACTACAGATCGAGAAGGGCATTAGTTATCTGCGTTTATTTTGACGCGAATTGTGTATACGCACCGAATGCGTTCGGTGGACGCTGCGCTGGAGGACGACCGTAGACTTCAAGCCACCGGCTGGACGGGACCCCTAATTAACTGCCGTATCCGATCGGGAGGAACCCCCTCTTTGGACGCCATAGAATCACCAGTTAATCATGCGTGGCGGTAACTTGATCTCTTATTATGCTTCGTTGCAGTAATACTAGTACTACTAGGACAGTCGCTTTGTACTTTTGTTCAGTGAAGTCTCTATGCCCCCAACAAGGCGACGATCGGTGACCGCACTCGAAAGCCGATGACTTGTCGCCCTAGCGGTACTTCTAGTCCCCGGCCGACCGGCCGGCCGGCTTCCGCTTGCTTATATAAGAGGCGACTCACCCGTTGCTTCTCCTGGCACCCTACCCACCCGCACAACCACGCCCTCTCATCAGCTCTCGATCGTCCATGAGCCCGCTCGTCAAGGTCACGGCGGCCGTGACCGTCCTCGCGGCCGCGGGCTCCTACTTCTTCGCGCCTGCTCTGTCCGCAAGCTTCCTCTCGTCGCCTCCCTTTCTGTGGGTGGCGGCCAACGTGATCATCATCTGGCTCCTCTCTTCCTCCCGTGGGAGGAGCGCGGCCGCCGACGGCGGCGCGGCTTCGGCTAACGACGTGCTGAAAGCTGTGGATGACCTCTACCCGTCGTCGGATTTCGAGGGGTACACCTCCACCGTGGTTTCTGGTGGGGAGGCGCCTGTGGCGGTGTCGAAGCTGAAGAGGCAGGCAGTACGAGAGGCAAGAAACCGGCCGGCGAGGAGAACCGACCGCGCACGTGTGTCCAAGAAACCGGCCGGCGAGGCGGCGCCGGCGCCGGTGGCGTGGATCGAAGCGGCGGACACCCCGCGCAGGCTCGATGACAAGAAACGCGTCGACGAGACGCCGCCTAGTACTGGAGCCGCCGCTGCCGCCGGCGAGGGCTCGAGGCCCGTGGACGACGACGACGTGTCCCTGGACTCCCTGTGGCAGTCCATGCTGCAGCGGCGCGCGGTGCGGCCGGTGACCGTGCGGAAGAGCGAGACGTGGGGCAACGACGAGCTGCCGCGGCTGCAGCGCGCGGCCGAGACGGCCGCGAGGCGGCGGGAGATGCGCAAGTCCGTTTCGTCGACGACGGCTCCGCCGCCGCCGCAGGCAGAGGCGGCGGCGGTTGGCGGGCAGCTGGGGTGGCGCACGAGGGACGTGCTGATGAGGGCGCATGATCACGACCTGCTGCGCCGCGCGGAGAGCCTCATCCGGCGGCACCACGAGCAGCTGCGCCTGCAGCGGCAGGAGTCCGAGCAGCGCCAGGACATGGAGCGGCAGCGTGGCGGCCCGGTTCCTATCCGCGTCTAGAGTCGCCACCGTGATGCACGCGCCGGTCGGCGTCTCAGACACACACACACACTCCTCGATCGCATGCTTCGTCAAGACATCAACTGATCCATCGATCCGTACTTGCAAAGGATATGTGTACAGAAGAAACAGAAGCCATCTGCGAGCTATAGAAGCAGCTCTAGCAACCATGACGAGGTCACAAAGAGGCTTCCGATCACTGGATGACATGATGGAAGTAGTATACCTACGTAGGTTGGATCGGGCCACTCATTTGTGCATCCATTGATTCCATCCCAACACGCTCATCATCATGTAGTTTATCCTCCTTCGATGTAGATTAACTATATCCTTTATATTGTCTCTATATTGTGTAGATGAACACATCATGTAGTTTATCCTCCTTCAACGTCAGTATATATCTTTTTTATTATATTGTTTTTATATTATGTCTCCGTCGACACATCGACTACATGTAAGTTAATTATACCTCTAGATAAACGGAGAGGTGCACAAGTGTATATGTTTATTTTCAGCAAGTATGCGTCTTGGGTCCTTTTGCTATAGTCATATGTCGGGATAGTATATTTCGAGTACTTATGGACCTGGTCTCTACGAGAAGGCCCATCTGCAAACTACGGTTTACGGCCCATTTGCGGTCCACGTAGGACCATGTCCCGCCAAGAGCGTCCCAACTCCGAGGGTCGGATCCGCACAAGTATCTTAGCCTGAGCACCGAAAGGTCAGGGCTATACGACAACAAAGTTCGACCAGCCAACAACTAGAAGGCAACGGCTCGGTCCAACTCTTGAGGGTCGGCCACCGCCTCAACGGTCAACCTTGACAGTCACAAAGATTCCTGCCAACATACAACAGGAGGTAAATCAAACTTGCCTGGAGGTAAAGCGTTTCAGAAGTTAGTAAAGCTGCCAGCCGATCGATAAAGCAAAACAGAAAAGTGTCCTTTGTCTCTCACGACTGGACAAAGGATGTACGAAGAGCACCGGCCAACTACGCCAGCGCTAGTAGGCGCCAGACGACCAACTCAAACGACGATCGAGGCCCCACTTGGTAGAGGGCCAGCAGGTTTTGTAAACGTCAAGTTGATGACCCTAGTCTGACCCCTATATAAGGGGTACTAGGATCCTTAGACGAAGTCAAGTGAAGTTAAGTCAAGTTAGATTCAAACCATTTCACTGTAACCACATCTAACCACGGGTTTTGGATCGAACCAAGACTCTTTCACATTGTACTCGTGTTCTTGAGTTCATACGATTTAATCTCGCCCTCTCCTGGACGTAGGATATTACGCCTCGACGGCGGCCCGAGCCAGGCTAACCCTCGAGTCTTTTCGTAGACTAGGCCATTCGAATACGAAGAGCGCACCGATACTCCTTCCGATTACGTAAATTTTACTGTGCTTGTGGTCAGAACACCGACATCATGTATATCTCTATTTCTGGTACTCTCTTGTACATAATGCATAATGTTTTGTTCACTACTATCTTAGTGTTTGCAGATGCTTACTTTCTTTGCTCTAGCTTTGGTGTTTTACGGCATCAAACTCTGTATTTACTCTTTAGTACAACTAATAGTAGTAAGCATCACTGGACTAGAACAGGACTTACTACTACTCTGTTTGTTCCAAATTACAAGTTACTCTAGAATTATTGATCATTTTCATTTCACGATACATTCTCTCACTCTCTCTTTTTTATTATATATCATATTTTTCACTCTCTTTTATTCCCATATTTCAGACCTAAAACAATTTATAAATTGGACTGGGGGAGTAGAAAAGATCGGCAGCATGTGTAAGCCATGCAACTATTTTTTCTTTGGTGGCTGCAGCAACGATTTTGCTGATGAGTAATCAACCAGCTGAGCTCACTTGCTCTTCCACTCGACAGATTCGCAAGGCGGCAAGCATTTCCCTTCGTGTGCTTAATCAAATGAGAAGTGCAGTAGGGTGGAAAGCGCCGGATTGGATTGCAGGCAGGTCAGGGTTAGGTGTGGATCGCAGTCATAGGTTGTCGTAGGGCACACGGCAAGTCACACGAGTGACAAGATAGCGTTGTACGACGTTACCCTTTGCACCGGCTCGTGTCCCAACAGTGCCGCACTAGCGATTATTCTGTGCTACTCCTACCTGATGTGAGTCTACGAGCAGACACTTGAAACAACCAGTTCTACTAGCTCGGCAGGCGACAAAAGATCTTTATCCGTTGTGCCCTTTTTGCAAGCTTATTACTGGTTTGCTTTGGTTAATCAGCAGCCCGGCCCTGTCTGATCACTGTCTGCCATACTTGGAGTAAAACGGAAAGTTGTGATGAATGTTAGTAATGTCTTCATCGTTGGTTCCTTATTCCAAATTTCTTCTTTTATGAACACTATCTTTTCAACTTATTTCTTCAGATATTTGGGCTTCGTGTTTTGCTACTAAATCAAGTAGGAGTATACTTGGCACTGTGAAGCAGCATCAAGTGCTGATATATATATGGCAAAGAAAACAGATAAAAAAAACGAAGAGCAACTTCTATGCGCAAGCATATGTGTTCATGCACTGCTGCAGGCTACAGATAGACTAGATTAAAAACGCGAATACGCAAGGTCTGACTCAGATCATACGTGCGTTTTATTGATATTGATTTGTAGTATATATACCAATATGTGTGCGTGAATGACACATGGAAAAAATGCAACGTGAAGGTCTAGTCATATATAGCACGTATGATGCAACGCGATTTTCTAATTATACAGGGGCAGGTCTTAACTAGTGTAGTATCTGACCTATCCCTATCATGCATGATGTGTTCATCTCGAGCTGTGCCATTTGGTTGGACTTCAGATTCACATATTCATTAAAAAAAAAGATGTTTTCATTGGATGTTAATCAGCAGCGCAATCAGATAGCTTGGAGACACATTCTAATTCGGCCTGGTAAAATTTTATTCAGCGTTCCTTAACTGTTAGCGCAACTGATATTTTTTGATTAGAGAGGAGGTGATTTGAGCCGCCTCAATTATCTATTGCTTTGCAGCCAAGTAATCAACATGCTATTGTTACAAGTTGCACTGGTGGAGTAATTAAGCATATTCCAGTCGCTCTGAATTCTAAACCATGGAGTCCAAATGGTTGTTTGTAATTGTTCGCATGCAGCCAAGGCCAAATGAACAAGGCTGATGTGGCTGTCTCTGCCAATCTAGCAGAAAGATCAATTTTGTTTTTCCAGTTAAAGTGCTTTTACTCCTATCATTTTGTCCAATAAAAAGGGCCTAAATCTCTGGGTCGATTGGATGGTTGAATTTGTCACTAGTAAAAAGGTAAGTTGATGTGGAAGCAAAACAACCATCAGCTAATTAGGTTGCTGCTTGTCTTCTCACCTAGCCTTATCTCCTTCAGAACCATTTCTTTCTCCTGGCTGGCCATGATTTTTAAAGTTGACGATTGAGTCGATGCTGTTGTAAGTTGATGTGGAAGTAAAAAAACCATCCGCTAATTAGGTTGCTGCTTGTCTTCTCACCTAGCCTTATCTCCTTCAGAACCATTTCTTTCTCCTGGCTGGCCATGATTTTTAAGGTTGACGATTGACTCGATGCTGTTTTAAAGCCTAGAATAAGTCCTCTGAAGATCACACCTGTACTGATGATATAAGACATCTCTCGGTGTTTTACCTTTTGTGTCGTTAGTCGTTTCACTAGCTAATAGCTTAGCTAGCACTTGGTTGCTGCTAATCTATTCAAGTTAATTACTAGAGTCCTTTTAAAATAGACCAAGTGATGTTGTTTTACCTCTTAGAAGGTAAAACACGAATTTGTCTCAACCGTTGATCATATAAGAAAATATGTCTCTGATTACCGTCACCTACCAAAACTCATTGATAATTTTTTAAATTGAATTATTCAGTAATTAATAATTATTAAAAATGTTTTACCTCCTAGGAGGTAAAAGAACAATTAAAGCTTCAAAATCAACGCAAATGAACAATTCATATTCATTTAGCTCTATTTTAAAATCACTCAATTACTATTTTAGTCCATGTTACTGTGTCCTACTGCCTACTCACTGTGCTGTTATTGACCACCCGGCATGCTTTTAGGGTTTTTTATAGAGCTCCCAGCTTTTGATTCTATGGATTCACTGTTGATTTTCTTGTGAACTGATTTTGTAGCCGAAAGCGATTCTCTTTGGTTCAGGAGAAGGCTACTTTTTCAGCTTCCAGGCCTTTAGTTTATTTCAGACAATCACTTCATAAAATCAGACAAAAATCATTTCTCTTAAAAAACAGTGTAAAAAATAATGTTTGACAGAGCTTCTCAGATTTTGACTAAGAATCAGGAGCCGGGAGCTCTGCCAACGCCAAAGAGGCTTCATTTTTTTTTTCAATGGTATCTGCTCGTGATGGCAGAAGTTCGGTCTAGTGTGGTTTAGTCAATCATGCATCAAATCAAATATATTTGCTATCAATCTGCAGGTTTATTTAGTAGGAGCTCTCGTCCTTTAGTTTCCCCGCTAGTGAATTTAAATAAGGTTTTGGATTGGGAAGCGATCATTTATTTCTTACCACAAAACGGACTGATAAATGAAATGACTCTTAATTTGGCTGCAAAAATGTCCTTGGCTCTTAATTTGAATCCATTTTTTTGAAAAATTAAATATTATCTTTTGACAAATTAAGAGCAACCGTTTGAGAGCGTCATATGCTATCTGTAGTCCAACTTTAGAAGCTGCACCAATGTGCTAATTGTTTAAATACAATTAAGGCAAAATCGCACTGAAGGTTCACGATCGGGTCTGACAAACCCGGGCTTTTGGGCCCCATGAAACCCATCCAACAAATAAAAAAGGGTAATTGATGTCGAAATGTTGGCAGCATTAAGACTACACTCTCGATATGGAAAGAAAGTGAAGCATACCTAATGTACTTATTCTATATATTCGGACATGGATTTTGAGCACCAATCTTATGAGGGCGATTAGTGAACGATGACAGACAGGAGTACTGCAGAAATATGCAACATGCAGCAAATTAACTAGGTCAGAAATTTTTTTTGGCACATCGATGTTTGGCACATATCACAAAAATTTAAAATGTGCATCAACGGATTTATTTTATGGTTTCACGACCATTACTTCAGAGGAATCAAGAAGCCGAGAAAATTCATTAATATTACTCCCTTCATTTTTAAATTATTATCATTGTTGTCTTCTAACATCATCTTGCACCATTAATCTTATTTAAAAAATTATTTCAGATCTGTAAAACTTTAAGTCATGATTAAAATAACTTTAATGATTTAGCAAATTATAACAAAAAATATGATATTTATTAAATTTTTTGAATAAGATGAATAGTCAAAATTAATTTTAGAAGTTATACATTAGTGACATAATTTAAGAACAGGGTGCGTAAGTGCTGGTCCCCGGAATAAATTTTTGTCGTGCTTCAAAAGTTCAAATATATTGAAATGCATCCCAATACCGCTAAAGAGACCATTTGCATAAACTTTCCATGCAAGTAGCAGTATTTGGACTTGACGATGCTATGTGCAACTAGTTAGGATGAGTCGCGATCAATTAGTCGAGACTAGGACATAAATCTAGCAGGTGTAAGATTAATTGTAAGATACCGAGATCCATGTGGCATTTACAGTTCCAGTGGACAATGCAGTGAGAAGAGGCCACCAAATGCGGTTGTGAAGTCACCCAAGCCATCACCGGAATGGCGTCATGCTCAGCATATCCGATCCGTCGGGCAATCTGATACTTTTGACAAGAATGTGTCACCGATCCTTGCAAGATGGTGTTCGGTTCGTGGCTGAAACACGGCTTTTAAAATCCTTTTTCGAAAGAAACATGTCAAAAATGAACAAGATGTAATTAAATTACATAGCTTGCACTGAGACGAAACATGATGCAATAGTCTAATACTGAATTTCTGAATCTATGAACCGTGCGAAAAGGATCAAAGAATACTAAACTGACGACAGACTGCAAATAGACGTAGAAATACAGTACAAATTCAGGAGTGGAATGATGTCACGGAGATGCAGGTTATTTGCCGTAAACTAGTACTACGAGTACTAAACTACGAGGGCACTTGTTTTTACGAGCATAACCGGGAGTTGGTTGGCAGTAGGCTTCCCTCGAATTTAAAATCAGCAATTGTTTGGTCACGTCCTGCCTGCGTGCGTCCTGTCTTTGGTCCTCGACTTTGATTAGGTTCCGTTTGTAACGCTTAGATTTCCTAAATGATACATTTTTATGTAAATTTGAACTAATTTCTGTAAAAATTCTTGTTGCCAATAGATTTAGATATTTGTTAGAAATAATCGCATTTTAATTTAAATTAATTCCAGTAATTAAGAAAAGATTAAATATAGCCAGATTTGGAATACTATGTCTGATACATACTAGCAGTATGATCCAATTTTTTTGAAGCAATCGTGATCCCTCTAATGCTAGCAACAGAATGCACGTGAATAACATAAAAGGAGAAAAGCATGTCATCTTTAAAGTGAGATTGTCGACGCAAATAGATGCGCAAGTAGCAGACGAAGTAGATTGTCGATGTAGATGTAGCAGGCGTCCGGAGCGAAAAGAAAGCAGTCAAATGGCGTCGAGAGGAAGCAAACGAACAGCGAGCAGTAGCAGAGGCGCATCCAAAAACCTTATACAACCTGTACCCCGTGTTGGGACACGAGGAGACGTGGGTTTCGGAGACCTATTCTTCCGACGCCAATGACACGTCGACGACGGGTGGAGAAGACAGAGTAGCACAACACTCAAGAGAGAGGAAAATGAGAGAATGGTTATATGTGTTTTGGACGACGTCTCGCCGCTCTATTTATACACAAAAGCTCTCACATATATAGTAAGCCGTCTGCCATGTATAACACCTATATATATGGTAACTAGCCTACTATTTATATGAATATGATAACTAGCTTATCATTTATACGAATACGATGACTATCCTGTCATCACAAAAATAATTGCTTACCAAAAACTGATAACCGCAATATTCTCCTTCCATATGTGAGAGGGCCTTTGTGATTTATGGAATGTTATTTGGAAAACCTTTCAAATCTTTAACAATCCCCCACCAGATCCCAGAGGCACGCTTCAAATTCTCCCCATACTAAAGTACTGTTAATATATCAGTTTTTTCAGTGGAGACCGTTTAAAGTTGAACATCCACCTAAAACTCCAAGCTACACTCATCCACAACTGCGCAATAGACTAAGCCTTGAATTGACAGTTTGGTGTGAGCAAATTTTACCTGAGGCCTTACTAGTACTTGACTGCCAAGTGTCAACCCGCGGGTGGAGCTTATAAGTCATACTCCCGTCTCACTTCATGAGTCTCTTAAAGAATACTCAATTCTTATAAACCGTGACTAGCAGTTAGACTCACATAGGTGCGTTCTTACAAAAATACTCTGTAGGACAGTATCTTGCTATAAAAGCCTCAGAACACATTAGGACGATAGTCCGCCTGCTTTACAGAAATGGGAACACTGCATCTCTAACAGAATGGGTTAGTAATAGGTTATACACTCCTATCAACCAACGGTTTGTTCTTTTCAGTTACTAATTCACGGGATCTCCGATCACATAGGTTGGGTTATCACTGTGGTTAACTCACATGGGTCTCAATCCTATCTTCTTCGATGCATTATCAATCACAGTGCGTGATAGTCCCTTAGTAAAGGGATCTGTCAGGTTCTTAGCTGTATGGATGTATTACACAGCTATTACTCCGGAGCTTCTCAACTTTTTGATAGACTTTAATTTGCGCTTCACATGTTTGTTGGACTTCATATTATTCTGAGTATTGCTCACCTTCGTAATAACTGTTCGATTATTACAGTTTATAAGAATAACCGAGATTGGTTTTTCAACCACAGGTAAGTCCATCAACAATTCTCTCAACCTCTCAGCCTCAATACAAGCTGTGTCCAGAGCCGTAAGCTCTGGCTCCATAGTGGATTTAGTAAGAATTGTCTGTTTACAGGATCGCCATTAGACAGCACCGCCACCTAAAGTGAAAACGTATCCACTGCTGGCCTTTAGATCATCAGCATCTGCAATCCAATTTGAATCACTATATCCTTCGAGTACACTAGGATACCCTGAATAGTGAATTCTATAACTCATTGTACCTCTTATATAACGCAACAGTCGATCAATACCACGGCAATGATCATCTCCTGGAGTAGATGTAAATCTACTTAGTTTGCCCACAGCAAACGAGATGTCAGTGCGAGTTGCGCTAGCTAGATACATTAGTGACCCAATGATTTAGGAATATCTCAATTGATCCTTTTCTAGTCCTCGGTTCTTTCGAAGTATTAGACTAGGATTATAAGGAGTTAGAGAAGGTTTGGTGTCCATGTAGCCAAAACGGCTCAATACCTTTTCCACATAAGGGATTACAATAGAGTAATCTCATTCTCTCTTTTGTTTAGTTTAATATTCAGGATCATATCCGTTTCACTCAAATCCTTTATGTCAAAATTTTGGAATAAGAATGATTTTACATTATTTATCTCATCGAGACCTGTCCCAAAAATAAGTATGTCATCGACATACAAACACAAGATTACTGCTTTACCCCCACCATGGCGGTAATATACACAAGTATCAGCTTCATTCACTGTAAACCCAACAGAGGTTAAAGTTTTGTCAAACTTATCATACCACTGCTTGGGTGCTTCCTTTAAGCCGTACAAGGATTTAAGTAACCTACACACCTTGCCCTCTTGTCCTGGTACTTATAAATCCATCAGGCTGATCTATATAGATCTCCTCATCTAGCTCCCCATTAAAAAAGCCGTCTTCACGTTCATCTGATTAATGAGAAGACCATTTGAGGCACCAAGGATAATAGTATCCGGATGGTAGTCATCCTGGCAACGGGTGAGTAAGTATCAAAAAAATTCTCGCCTTCTTTCTGAGTATACCTTTTAGACACAAGCTTTGCCTTGTACTTTTTAATAGTACCATCAGGTCTTAGCTTCTTTTTAAACACCCACTTGCATCCCACTGGCTTACAATTAAGTAGTGGGTCTGTTACTTCCTACGTCCCATTGGCAGTGATGGAGTCCATCTTACTACGGACTGCATCCTTCTAGTATTCTGCATCAGACGATGCATATGCCTCTGAGATGGTTGTGGAAGTGTCATCCACAAGGTACACAGTGAAGTTATCATCAAAAGATTTTGCAATCTTCTGTCTCTTGCTCCTTCAAAGAGCTTCTTCACTGTCGTCCTTCTCATTTTCATGCAGGTGCTCAAATGACTCAATCACAGGTATGAGTTTAAGAGTCAAATCAAATGATGAACTAGATGAAGAATATGCATCTTTCAATGGAAAAATATTTTCAAAAAAAGTGACATCACGAGACTACAAAAGTGAATCAACTAAAACATCAGGCGTTTCAGATTTTATTTATAAGAACTTATATGCCGTGCTGTGGTGTGCATATCTTAAAAAGATGCAATCAACTGTTTTAGGTCCGAGCTTTCACTTTTTATTTATTGGTATGCTAACCATGACCAAACAGCCTCAAGTGCGCAAGTAATAAAGTGAATGTTTCCTTTCCTTCCATCCTTCATATGGAGTAACTTCACTGTTCTTAGTAGGAACTCTATTCAGAACGTGACAAGCTGTCAATATAGCATCTCCCACCATGCCTTAGACATACCAGATGTTTCTAACATGGCATTCACCAAGTCCATTAACGTCCGGTTCTTTCTTTCGGCAACCCCATTATATTGATGTGAATAGGGAGGTGTTTGTTCATGAATTATTCTATTCTCTGAACAGAAAAGATCAAACTCATTGGAAAAGTATTCTCCACTACGATCAGACCTAACTCATTTTATTTTCCTTTCTAGTTGATTCTCCACCTCAGCTTTATAAGTATTAAAACATTTTAACGCCTCATCTTTAGTTTTTAGAAGAAACACATAATAGTGCTATTATCTAGTCGCATCATCAATTAATGTCATAAAGTATCTTTTCTCTTCTTTTGTCAACACACCATTCATTTCGCAGATATCAGAATGAATGAATTCTAATAATGTCTTGAGTTTCTCTTGTCTACGGCTTTATGTGGCTTACGAGGTTGCTTTGTTTGCACACAAGCTTGACATTTAAAACCTTTGATAGTAGGTAACTTTGGAATTAAATTTATACTGGATGACCGCGACATACAACTAAAGTTAATGTGACACAAACGAAAATGCCACATATCAGCCTTAGAATTATTTGAATCACACACATGGTTCATAGCTCTATTTGAGAAATCTAAAAAGAAAAAGCGGAACAAGCCTCCACTATCATAGCCTTTGCCAATGAATTGGCCAAATCTCGATACGACTACTTTATTCGACTCAAAGACCAGCTTGAATCCATCTCGACAGAGAAGAGATCCACTAACGAGATTCTTGTTTATTGAGGGGGGCATGCTGCACGTTATTCGATCGCACGATATTTCCTTAAGTAAACTTTAGATTGGCTGAACCAACACCAAGAACAGAAGCATGCGAGCCGTTCTCCATCATGACGGTTGAATCTCGCGCGGTCTGGTAAGATGAAAACATAGATATATCAGAACAAACATGAGTATTGGCTCCTGTGTCTTTCCACCAATCATTATATTGATAAATAGAGAAAACACTAGGTAAATTATCATACCCATAACCTCCACTGGAGTCACCAATGGTCACGTTGGCAGACTTTTGCCCCTTTTGATTATTGTTGTCCTTGCGGTTACGATACTTTTTGGCAAAGTGTCCATTCTCACCGCACACAAAGCAGACAATCTCATCCATGTTCATCTTCTTCTTGAATTTAGTAGTCTGTACAGCTTTTCTTTTTCCCTTCTGGTTCTTTCTACCAGCGTGCTGCATCATATTGGCACTGGACTGCTCTTCAGGTGCTCTTGGTGAAGCATCTTTTGTTCGAGCCTTCTTTTTAACATCAAGACTAGCCAACAAATCTTAAACAGAATTGTTTTGTCTCTTACGTTTTAGAGACGTGGCATATTTCCTCCATGATAAAAGTAACTTGGCAATAATGTCTCCTGTCACAAACTTGTCAAGCAACGGACATCCAATCTATTCGAGCTCCCTCAAAATGAGTTGAAGTTCATGGGTTATCCAACATTTTAAAGTCGTGGTAATGCTCCATGACATATTTCGCGTCCAGCATCTGAGGCCGAGAACTTATGTTCAAGTGACTCCCACAATTTTGTGACACTTTTGATGTACACATCGCACAAAGAAAAAACTAAGGACACATCCGACGAAGATCGTTGTAGCCGTGGTAAATTTTTGCATCTCGTTCTCACTTGCAAGAGGCAGTGCAGGAGGATTACTCATGACCCAAAACACGTTCATAGCCGAGAGCCACAGTTGGACTCTCATCTGTCATCTCTTGAAGTTCACACCAATGAACTTTTTTGGTTTCATCGCATCAACAAATTCAGCCATCACTAAATGCGTATAAAGTTTTTAGATTGTTGGAAATAATCGCATTTTAGTGATGATTAAATTAATTCTAATAATTAAAAAAGATTAAATATAGCTAGATTTGAAATACTATGTATGATGCATACTAGCACTACGATCCAAATTTGCCGAAGTAATCGTGATCCCTCCAGTGCTAGTAACAGAATGTACATAAATAATAAAAAAAGGAGAGAAGTATGTCATTCTTACAGTGGGGCTGTCGACACAAATAGATGCGCAAGTAGTAGACACAGCAGACCATCGATGTAGGTGCAGCAGGCGACCGAAGCGAAGAGAAACGAGTCGAACGGCGTCGAGGAGAAGCAGACAAACAGCGAGCAGTCGCAGAGGCGCTTACAAAAACTTTATACGGCCCTACCCGTCTAGGGACACGAGGGGACATGAGTTTCGAAGACCTACTATCCCGTCGCCAATGGCACGTCGGCGACAGGTGGGGAAGACGGAGCAGCACAACACTCAAAGAAAAGGAGAATGAGAGAATGGTCGTGCGTATTCTGAACAACATCTCGCTCCTCTATTTATACACAAGAACTCCCACGTATATAGTAAGCATGCTGCCATGTATAACACCTGTATATATGTGGTAACTAGCTTATAATTTATATAAATATCGTAACTAACCTACCATTTATACGAACATAGTAACCAGCATGTCATCACAAAAATAATTGCTTACAAAAAATTGATAAACGCAATATTATCTTTCTATATGTGAGAGGGGCCTTTGGGATTTATAGAATGTTATTTGGAAAACTTTACAAATCTTCTAACAATATTTTTACTACGTTTCGGCAGCTCTTGTCCAAGGTGTGCACTTCAAGAGACATGAACATATGGCTTAAAAAAAGAGTCAAATCTTTCGGCGGACTCCCGAAATCTTCAACAAGCAATAAGCTACAGGGATCGATCGCTGACCTGGTCATTCAAATTTGTGATGGGAATCGGCAATCAATCAACAGCAACATGGCCTGGAATGCTTGTTTAGGGGCCGTGGGGCACGGCTGCTCCCCTTCCTAAATCGATATCTCAAATCATCCAGAAAGATATCCATTCAGGTTGTCCTCTGTGAGCAATATGCTGAGAGGGTTCGTTGGTGACCCGGCGGCTGCAACTTGCAGCTCTGAAGATACGATTGAACCGGCAACCAGTTATAATCAGCAGCAACATGGCGTGTATAATAACTTTGTGTTAGCCTGCCATGGGGCAGGGCTGCTTTCCTCCCAGAAAATTTTCCAGACTTCTGATTGAAAACGAAAGGTATTATAAGTTTTTTAGGGCCGATCGATGTCTAGTTTATGACAAATTGGCAGGCAATGGTGTTTAGGCGAGCTGGGAAGCTAGGCGGCTTGGTTTGTGTATATCACAGGGGAAATTTCCTGGTTAGGTGCCTCTCCACGCTGAAAACCGTGAGGCCGATGGGATGTGCTTCCTGCTTCGGGTGAAGGTATTTTTTTTAAAGAATATAGGCAAAAGGTAATTACTACCTCTCATCTTAGCAGAAGGCTTATTTTTAACTTTTGTTGATTGATATTTTGATTAATAATTTTATAGATTCGATTAAATTTAAAAATTTAATATTTGTACTTTTAAATTCATCAAAAAATTACTTTTATAATATATATAATTTTTATTATTAAAATTAATTAATTTTATCAAAATCATTGATTAAAATTGTAATCAATAAAACATAAAAAAAAAATTTATTAGGACGGAGGAAGAAAGTACTCCTAAGTACGTTAGAAAATATTGATGGCATTGCCATGCATGGGCCTTCTGCGAGCTCAGAGTACGAACATGGGCTTTCATTTTAGAAAGTCGCAACTGCTTGACCCGTCAAGCCAGCTTTGGTTTTTGGACGGCAGTCCAATGCAAGTAGGCTCGTTAATCTCTGCGAAAACCGTTCATCCGTACTCAGAAATAGTTGTGCGGGCCTAAATTAGTACTCCTGCTACTGAGAGTCAGCATGCGTATACTGCTTCAGACGCTGAAGAAACCAAACCTCTGTTAAACACTCCGACCCGCCCATCAGTCCCTTCAGATTTCTGAAGCAGAACAGCGAAATCTAGTGCTGCTGTGTTTAGAAGTACTTATTTTTCTTCCCCAGAACAATTGTGTTGAGCAGTAATAGCACGGACACCTTTTTCTCCCCAGACCAATGGCGTCGAACATCACTACAGATGCTCGTATGTTTTTACACGCCTGGATCTTTGCCTCACCAATGATGCTTGCCCGGCATTGGTCTGAACTCTGAAACTGATAAACTGAAAGTCGACCCTACCAAAGCTCTATCATGGAGCAACATATCAGATGGTCCCTTGCAGCAAAAGCTGCAACAGTTTTCGCCCGTCATTCTCCAGTTCTCTGCTTCGGAATAGTACAGTACTGTGGTATACGTTTGTATCTATCAATATTGCCAAGGACATTGCTCTGGATTGGCCATGCCAAAAGGGAAATCGAAGGACGCTACTACTGCGAGATCATTGTTAATCATGGTTAGCAAGGCACGTCCGACGATCGAGCTAGGAGCCTAGGACTAGGGGAAAGAGTACTAGGAGTTAGTGATCCTTCCATTCGTAATCGAAGATTCATGGGCAGCTGTGGCTGTGAGTGGACTCCAGAGCTCGGTGGTGCTTCTGAGGAAGACGAAGGCGAACACAGTAGAACCGCAGCCTCCAGTTTACGTGACCTACTTTAAGTTTGATTGTGCACTAACTCCCCTGCCGACGCCTCCCAAGCTAACGTGGTCGGAGTCTGGACAGGTAGAGAAGTCAGAAGCGTCGTCACCTTGCCAGTTCAGCTCGTTCATGGATCAAACAGAGGATGCTCCCTGCGCCAGCGGCACGCGTACTTGGCACATCCCTCTCGCGAGCCCGTGCAGGATAACGCATATGGCTCGTAGTCGTGGTCGGCCGGTCGTGGTCGGCCGACCGTGATCACCGTTCGTGGGTGGATCCATGCGTATGGCTCGTAGTCATGGACTCGTGGTCTGTCGAACGCTCTCGGAGGACGGGGGAGCCATATGCATCGTTGCTTCGCTTTCCAACCGGAGCCATGGGCGATCGATGGACGCCGACGGCTCAACCAGTGCGTGGGAACGTACCCGTCATCAGTTACCCCCCACTAACATCAAATGATCTAACCCTGCATTATGGATTCTTATATAGACAGATCGATGGATGATCGATCGAAAAAGAAACCAAGGACACATGACAGATCAAAGGTTCCCGTCCTAGTGGTCATAGCTCTTCGATCGATCATCGAGAGATGTGAGATGCGATAGGAACATCGAGATGCATCTGCCAGCCCGCCGGGTCCGGGTCCAGGTCCGGGGTCCCAGATTCTTCCAGGATACAGGGCCCCGCGCCGGATCGCCGCCGGCCCCGGCTGCCCGGAAGCGTGCACTGCACCGGCTCGTGCGCCTGTTGCTTGGTGCCTCGCCGTGTCCGTGTACCTTCCCCCTCCATCATTCCCTTTCCCTTTATGCGAGATCACATGGTGCCGAGGCGGTGCTGGTGAATGCGGATGCATGGCCGCACCCACGCGCGGTCCAGCACATGATCGACGCGCCGTCACGGATCGAAACAACATGATCGTCATAAAGCGCGTGGACACACATGATCGTCTTAAAACTGTTGCTGGTACCGGTACGTGCTGCTGCCCGTGACTCTCTTCTTGCCTCTTGGTCTTGGTACGAGCATGTAAAGTTAGATTGATCAGAATATCAGATCAAGCGAGACGCACGGATAGATCAAATAATTTCGCGAATAAATTAATCTGGGTGAATTAGATCCAAAATGTGCATTTCATTTCAATTTAATTCTTCGTTCTTGGAGATGAAGCTAGGGCATGAGGAGGGCGTACTTCAGCATCAGCAAAACAGGGAGAAGAACTATGATTGATTGATCACAGAGGCACACACACTGGAGGAGACACTTCAACAGGAACGAAGTTCATCTGTCCTGTCGACCGTTGCTTGATAAGGAAGTTATGTGTTGACATGCAAAAAACAAATTTTTTTTAAATAATACTGTTTTAATTTTTATTAACAAAAATGATATTCGAAGTAATAAAATTACAAAAATAATATATAGTCGAACACTAGATATTCGAAATAGCTAAAATCGTACATTGAATATTCGAATCCAGAGAAAAGGAACGTTGAGATTCGAGTACGCAGAAATCAAACGTTGGTCGTTCGAGTTTGCTGCTATCGAACGTTGGTCGTTCGAGTGCACTGTCACTTTGGAGTCATGGGCGGCCATGTCAGGTGGAGGCAGAGAAGTCGAACGCCCAGCGTTCGACTACCCCGAAGTCGAAACAACCGTCATTCGATATCTATCCACTCGCATAACCGTCGCTCGACTTCTATCCGTTCTTCCGCGCGCCCCGGCTCTCTCTCACTCTCCCTCTCCCTCTCCCTCTCACTCTCACTCTCGTTCTGGCTCTCGCGCCGGGCCACGGCGACTGACGGACGAAGGCACGGCGGCAGGC
>BCLG01003311.1:42396-54511 GCA_001602295.1 Zoysia matrella
TGTATGTTAAGATGTGGAGTAATTAAGTTAGCGTATGATGTGGTAAACTAACTTAGTACGTGTTAGTATATAATTTTTATACATTTTTTACCATATGATTATATTTGTAATAATGCTCTTATAAAATAAATTGTTGATAAAAAGCGTAAGACGTATACATGATATAATACCAAGTATTAGGATCGAAACTAATATAATAATATTGGCGTAATATTATTATTACAATAAAATAGTGTTAAGTATAAAGTAATGTATGAATGAAATAATGATATGTAAATATTAAAATTACATTTAGAAAACATATTAATGATGCAATGTTATTAAATTTTTTGACAGAGATCGGTGAATTCAGTATGATAACTCTTAGAATTTACTATGGCACCGGAGAAATTCGAAATGGTCTAAATGGTGTTGACCTGAGCAATTTTTCATATCTGGACGTCGAACACCCTAACTCTGACGCGTCAAGAATGATGAAGATCCTAGTTTGGTTGACAATTTTTTTCCAGTTAGACTTTAATATTTATTCAGTTAAGGTGCAATGCTTGTGGACTCGGACATTCCATCCAGTTTATTGGGAGTTAAAGTCGGTGTGTCGGACAACAAAGTGGTTGCAGTGGTTGGATTGGTGTCAGAGAAAGTATGCTCAATTTATTATGTTTGTGCAGCCTTGTTCAAAAGATTTATATGAATATAATGATGTGGCCTCACATAACAATGCAACAAATGTGGTTGAAGATGATAATCATTGTCACGAAATGATGGTGGCAACAAAAGAAGTTAGGCAAGACTTAGAGACTCTGCATCATAACAGTATTGGTGACGCTGAAGTTGTTAAGGGCCAAGCTGATGCTGGGGATATTGATGAAAGAATTGTTGAAGAGCTTGAGAATGTGGATCTTAATGGAACTTATGAGGCTGAGCAGGTGTCAGTTGGTGATGATGAAGATGACATGAGGAAGAGGATGACAATGAGTTTGAAGGTAATCCTATCCCAGATGAATGGAATAGACCTAAAAAGCGTCAATGCAAGTGATGGATAACCAACATTCTTGTTGAGAGTATGGATCGAGTACGATTTATGTGAATCAGCTCTTTCCTAATAAGTTTGCATGAGTGGAGTGAAGCAGGTGCAGATGTGGTTCAGAAGGTGGCACCTTACGACCCGACTACTTATCAGCTTTACCTGCAATGGTATACTTCAAGGACGCGCACCCGCCTACTTCTCATTGAGGACCCACCACGACCATTGTTAGCTAGCACCTCAGCCTTATACCCAAGCCACGCAGGAGTAGCATTGCATATGGTGGTACGTATTATAATAAATATGTAATTATTTAAAATTTCATAAAATGTACAAATTTTTAACATTTCTTCCTTTATGGCAGTCGGACTTGGGGGTGACATCTACACAGAGGCTACTACGACGCCATCTCGCCTCTGAGACAACCAACAGCCACTATGTGGGATACATCTTGAGCAGGTACTCGCTGTGTTTTCTCGTTTGGCAGCAAAGGGATGACGTATTGTCAAGCTTGCTTCTTGCCGACAGCTTGATAGTGCTCTCCGTCCGTCATCGACTGCTCCCCGTCCCCCACGGGCCCCTACTAACTTTGTCACAGAGCAGATGTGCAGTGCTCCGATCTACAGCACTCCACCTCTTCCTCGACTAGATGTAGTGGGCGGATTGACCTCACAGAGGCCCCTTAGAGGTCTTGGAGGCAGTGATTGGATGTTCAGTGGACAGTATTACCACCCTCCAAGTCCTCTACGTCCCGACGAGGCAAGAGGCTCAACTTGGCACGTTCCTTTACATCCATCAGGTGTGTATTATTCTTTACTATTACTAGTACGTTAGTATGTCATTCCTTTATATAATTATTGAATTGCATACGATGTAATGCAGGGATGACTCGTTTCGAGAGTGCTGGACAGTTTATAGGTTTATCACCAGCCACTAGCGAGTCCATATTTGCAGATATGGGCACCCCTATGGATGAGGTGTCACAGCTGCACGGGGCACCTTTGCCCACGCAGAATACTCAGCGTGACATCGGTACTACTCAGGGTATGTAGTTACCGACACGACAGCGTGGTCCCCCAGACTGGTACACTCCATTGACGTATGACCACCCTCGATATGGAGATGCAAATGTCCCGACATCAGCGCGCAGAGGAAGCGTGGTAGAGGCAGGGATCAGGGTCATGGTTGATGACTGTACTACATTATGTGCTTTCTATATTGATGACTGTATTGCATTATGTATGCACTCTTATTGTGCATCCATTATCATTGTCCGGTCAGCATCATCTGAAAAAGGTGATGGTGACCTAACTTTGGCTGCTGCACCACCTTCACGTTGAGACAAAGCACATGGCAGCAATAATGTCTGTTCACGTGAATTCAGGGCATCCAATGAATATGCTGCGATAGAGTACAGTGATTTTATTCATTACTTAATGGTACATGGGATTACATAGCATATATAGACTGTGAAATATATCATACCATTGATAAACTGTGTTCCCTTCTAATCTGCTCCAAAAAAATGTCTTCTTATACGAGCACAACGACGTCTAACTATTTCATCATGTCGCATCTTCAGTCCTATCTCTCTTTCAGGTAGTTGTTGTTGGATATCAAGGAGCGTGCGTTGCATCCTCTCATACTCTCGCATATGCGTATAGTACTGAGCATCACTTTCTAATTTTATGATATGTGCAAGATTATTTGACGCATGACTGTTGTCTAACCATTCTTCAAAGTTATATACAAAATACAAACAGTTCAAGTTTAGTAACATAACAAACTATAATCATATGAATGCATAAACGTATAGTTGAATGAGGTACTATCGTTACCTGACAATAAGGTTTCAATTCTGGACAATAAAAATACCTACGACTATGGTATGTGGAAAGTTTAGCTCGCTCTGCACATTCACAGAATGGCCTATCTTCCCATGGTGAGATTTATATCCTCTGATTTGCGTCGAATGCCATTATGATCTGTGAAGTGAAAATTGTTCACTCCAACTCCGTTTTATAGGCAAAAAACAAACGGTGTATAGACCAAGTCCATATCAGCGGGATTCTGCAGGTCACATGAGATGCTCCAACTTTAGCAGAAGACCATTATCGCCTTGTCAATATCAACAGAAAAGGGTACCAAACATGTATGAAAAGCTAAACGCTACGAGCATGCATCTACAGTATTTATTCCTGCTGGACATGACATGATATGACACCACGACACCTACAGAGCCACAACCACGCCTCGAATCGGCTATAAAATTGAGCCGTCTTCCCTCCCCTCCATTCTACGCTCAACCAAGTTTGAACCACCAACATAGGGAGTAGAGGTCATTGTAGGCGAGGTGGTTCTATTATGCATTCCTCGGACTGATATGAAGAAGATATTTCCGAGTTTCCACTTAAAACATAGAGAGATTTTGGGATGGGAAATCCACTTCGCCCGTATCATGCTAGTAAAGAAGAGTGGCCTAAGTGCAACCACGGTCTAAAATGTGTTGTGCAAATGAAAGTGGGGGGTGAGGGAGCTGGTCGACACTTCTTTCGATGCCCGTAGGGAGCCGTTAGTATCACCTTATTTTTTATGTGGTCATTCATCATTTTATGTGTATCTATACTTATAGTTTTCATTTTTATAGTGGTACTATGATGACGAGAACTGTGGATGGACCCGTTGGGTTGATCCACCGCCTATTCCTGTGAGTCAAGTGTACATCAAATACCTACACAATCAGATGACATAGTTGTATAGGGAGCTAGCTGATCTACAACATCGTGTAGGTGACCCCGAGAATATCATCAGCATCATTGATGATGATATTACCATCTGTGATGATGTATTTTATAGGTGCCCACACCATAAGTCTGGACCTGCAAATCAACCACCTTCAAATCCATCACCGCCAATAAACTATATGCACAACACCAACTTTTCGCAGGTCTCTCCCATTTTCATTAGAATAAGAGTAGAAAGTGAGCATCTGTATCTCACCTAGCGTAAAATTATGTTTCTCTAAAGCGTGGTAGGACTCCACGATGCATAGCACCATAGACACGCTATTATTCCTGTACTATGCCATTCCATTTTATGTATCAACATATGTATGTGCCGTGATATTATAATATTTATATTATCTGTGCCTTATTTAATATCATATCTTCTCGATTATATTTTTCTCAATAATATTACTACTCCTTTATTTTGTAATATCAATATTACCAAGTTTCTAATAATATCATTGCGAAAAATTCATATACAATAATAAGTTACAAATAAACTACGACAAAATAATTCAAAACATATTTTGCATGCGTGAAAAATTATTTTTTAATTATTGTCAATTTTTGATTATTCGAAATTATTAAATCGAATGACCAAAATTCGAGTAAAGATAATCGAATGGCCAAAACTCGATTGGAGGTCAAGTCAATTCGACAACCAGAACTCCAATATTCAATATTCGAGTATGGAGAAATCGAATGGCCAGTATTGGACTTTGAGAAGTCGAATATCCATCGTTCGACTTCTCTGAAATTGAATATTGGATATTCGACTTCTCCTTTTTCGAATGTTCATCGTTCTATTTTTAGGTTTTCGAATTTCAGGCATTCGATTTAGTAATTTTTTTTATTTCCTAACATTCAGTATTATTTCTGTAATTTACAACAAAATACGTATTATTTAAAAAAAATCTTCAAAACTCACAAGGCCACCGGAGTATCCGACACGTTGCCGGAGTGTTCGATGAGCCCTCTCAGGTTCAGGCACTTAGCTCACAGGAGTGTGACACGTTGCTGGAGTGTTCGGTGAGCACTCTCGGGTTCGGTCACTTGGCCCACTGGAGTGTCCGGCACGTTGCCAGAGTGTCCGATGAGCCCTCTCGGGTTCGGGCTCTTAGTCCACTGGAGTGTCTGACACGCTGCCGGAGGGTCTCGTGAGCCCTCTCGGGTTTGGGCATTTAGCCTACCGTAGTGTCCGACATGTTGCCGGAGTATCTGGTGAGCCCTCTCGGGTTTTCGGAATTACACGACAGAACCTCCGATATGTTACCGAAGACTCCAGTCACCGGAGTGTCCGACACTTTACCGGAGACTCTGGTAATGCTGATTTAGGAAAGTTTTTAGCTGATTAATTTTAATTTCTTTACTAACTCGTGGGATTAGTTGCCCTGCGGGATAAAACCATCTATCCTTTATAAAACAGAGGCCTTTGACCGGTTGAGGATCATCTCAATCGCTCAAATCATTTTGCTTTTATATTTTGTTCTTCTCCAAACTTTAATCTTTTTACTCGACCCTCGCGCTGTTTTTCTTTTGTGTCGGCAATGTTTGAAGGCGATCTAGCTGGTCTGATCGAGCTCGGATCATCTTAAGACGATTCTTCTTCGACGGGTCACCCCGAGAAGGAGTTATTTAGGTGCTGCTTCAAACCTGACGTTGAAGAAACGTAAGTGTTCTCGCACACGAACGTGCGTGCGCACACAAACGTGCGAGCGGTGTGTTGATCCGAACCTGATTTCGACGTCAACACTGTGCTTGTCGTTTGCTTGCTGGATGATCACCGAGGAATTTCTGCTGGCTTGCTTCACATTCCGTGATATGGATTCGAGTGGTCTGTCCTTTCCGGTGAGGAACAAGACTAGCATGTTCTTTCCTGGGCGTTGCTCAGCAGCCATTAGCCCACATCTAGATGCCATATTCCTATATCTTACTACTATATCTGATTTTAAAATATTGACACATATTGATTTTTAACATCAATTTTAACTATTCATCTTATTAAAAAAATATACTAAATATAATATATTTTGTTATAATTTACTTTGTCATTAGTGATATTTGAAACATGACTAATTATTTTACGCATTTAATAAATTTTTCAATAAGACGAACAATCAAAGTTGATGCTATAAGTTAACGGTGTCAATGTTTTAAAACCGAAGGGAGTACAATTTAACAGTTTTAAAACTCAACAGCATCAGTAAGCAACCAACGTTCTCGTATATCCATAACCATGTAAATTGCTCAATTTTATTCAGTTCAGTTCCAGGTATTTGCTTCATTCATGTTCTCCACAAAAAGGGAGCGCGCAGTATTACGTAAGTACGTATGGTGGTGATTTGAGCTCTAGCTGCCCTGAAGAACAGTACAGATAGTGAAAAGACGTGTGCTTGGACGGATCAGAGTTACTATTAGCAAATTTATACTCCTACTAAAAAGCAAATTTATACTCCTATCTCAAATGTTTTCCCCCCACTTTCACTTCCGAACAAAAGCATCCTTGCCATCGAGATGTCCAAAATCTGGGCTTTTGCTGCACTGCAAGCCTTCGTTCTAATCAAGTGGTGTACTAGTATCAAATTAAAACAGGGTGTGAGGCATTCACAGTATTTATACTTGTCCATATACCCAATGATGCGCAGCACAGCCCAAGTAGTAGTAGTCGGGGTCCTCTGCTCACCAGGGTGACTGATTAGCCTATGACTTGAGCCGTGATCACCAGAAAAAAGCGCAGGCCGGAGCAGCAATATTAAAATCGACAGGTACCGTACTGAAAAGAGGTGAGGGGTCGTGGTCAACATGACAAATATTCGCCCTTTGCAGGAGGCGATCGGTTAAATTACCGACCGCTTTCAGATTATGATATGGACAACGCGCATGCACTTCCTCGTGGACGTACTTTATTAGTATACTAACTACAGTATCCACTTAACTATCATTTGTGGGGTATTTGTGTACGTATTTTTCTCAGAATTGTCGACGTTAACGTTTGTCTAAGGCGTTTCTAGTATACTCTTTTCAGTCTCATAATTTTTGACGTTTTAAAAAACACTTGAGTCAAATATTGAAAATATAAATTACACATAACTTTAAATTAGTTAAGTTTAAAAATGTGAAAATTATATAAATAGATTTGTCTCAAAACAATCTTTCATAAAAGTATACATATCTACTTTTAAATAAAAGTTTATAAAAAAAATAGATGTCAAAGTTAAATTTTAAAGACCGTATCGTTTTTCAAAACATCAAAAATTATAGAAATGGATGGAGTAAATATCACAAAATTTTTTAAAGGTGTTCTGCTTAAAATGGCAGGTCCTTTTTGCATGGCCTGTGATTTTCTGCAACAACATGTGGTCCTGAACTTTTTGCGAAGGCACGGTCGGAGTCACTTTCGGGGCCATCTTGTTCTATCATTTTTTTAAAAAAGTTTGCAAATGAGGGACTTCGACCATAATGCAAAGTGTGATAATCACATGTGCGTGTCAAGCATAATGGAGAGTTGGGAGGCACAGGAAGCAAGCGCAGGTGCGAAGTTGGCTTCGGATTATCACAGTGGACCATTTCCGAACCCCAGTCTTGACCCACAAGCCAACCTGTTCTGCATTTATGCGTGTTCCAACATGGTTTCTTCAATTATCAGCCATGTTTGCTACAAAAACTGCTGGCTGCTCATGATCGAAAGCACTTGAATTATTCTACTTTGAAAATAAATTTTATAGTTTTGATTTACTTCAATAGTAAGATACTTATAGTTTAAAATGAATCATAATACTTTCATAATTTATATTTTTATATGATAAATAGTTATTAAATTTATAGTTAACGATAGGTTTGACTAAAAGCGCTGGCAAATGCACACACAGAATTTCAAAAAATAATAACAATTGCTAAATTTTCACTATATATGCACACTCTTAATCAAATTTTATACACTCATGAACAGCTAAATCAGACATTTTTTACAATTGTACACCCTTGTATATTTGGTCTAACTTCGCCACTGCACTAAAACTAGATGTAAACTTATTTTGAGGCGGATGTAGGAAATGTTAAACTTTGGTCAATTTCCAAATCAGTACTTCCAACAATTCACATCTCTTTTTTATGCCTCATGCCAAACTTGGAAGTTTTCAATTGAGTCTGACTTGAGCCAGAAACAAAGCCGGGCATTTGGACGCCGGTTCAGTTTTAAATGGCCAGCCATTGCGGTGGTGTCATGTGGCACGCGTAGACCGATTCTCCGGAGCCGCACAGAGCGAGCGACCAGCCGGCTCTCCCGTTCCAAGGCCACAACCTGATCAGCAAATCACTCCAGAATTTAAAAAATGGGAGGGAAAAAACAAAGTCAGCGTTCCTCTCCCTCCGATCGCTATCCAGCCGCTCGATTCAAAACGCGACCGAGACGTTGGACTGCTACGAGTCAGGAGCCGGTATTTGGAGTATTCCGACCGCGGCGTCGCAGTTTGTTCGCCCCACGTCACGGACTCTGCGGAACTATCGGGGGTTTCCGGGCAAACGAATGTCTGTTTCTACCCTTGGAGACGGGGGTCACCTGCGGAAAAAGGCAGGGGCTGCCGGGTCATTTCGGTGCGGCCGTTAACTGCCTCACGTGGTAGAGAGGACGGTTAGAGTGCTGTAAAACTTGTGCTTTAAAATTAGTTTTACAGATCTTGTAACTCTCATTTTTAAAGATTTAAAGTGTTATACCTCAGCAGCAGCTGAGATGTTTTAAAATTGGTGCTCTATAATTATTTTACCTTTGTGGCAATTTATCAAGCACCTCAGGAGTGGGCAGCAGCGAGCACTTCAGCCAGACAGTCGCTGGCGTTCCTTCTTCTACAACTAGCAGCAGCGAATGACCTCGTGACTTCACGTGCGTCATGGAGGACGATAAAGTCTTTGCCTTGGACGCTGCATGCCCAGTGCTACAGGTCCTCCACATCGGCCGCTGCCGCCCTCGCCTTGAGCTGCGCACTGCCGTCGTGGTCACGCACCTCTCGCTCGCCGCCGAAAGTTTGCCTCGTTCTCCCTGTTGAAGTCCCCGGTGGTGTTCCCATCATCCTACCCGAAGAAGTCTGCCTTCCATCACATCCCCATGGCGTCGGACATGGCGGCTGGTCGAGCGTCACGTCCGAATCACGCCGCGCGAAGCAGAGAGGCGGATTGGGGCCAGCGCAGGGGAGCGCATCGGGCAACAAGGCGTAGAGGAAGGTCCGCGCGTCGCGCAGGGGCGTGGAGGCCGGCGGAGCATCGCTTGGCTACTGATGGAGTTTGCTTGGGATGGAAGAAATGTTTCGCACCAAGCCAAAACGCATATAGAGCACAGGATAGAGCACGGGTTTGATGCTTCAAATAGAAAGCATCAAAAGGACAAATTTACAGGATTTCTAAAAAATTTTAAAGCACCAACCCTTTTTAGAGTACTTGTTGGAGTAGACTCTTGCTTTATATTCTTAAATTTTAAAGCATAAATACATTTTAAAGCATCTCGTGATACAGGGCGCACTTGTCAGTTGGAAAAGTTCTCTTCTGATTGTAAAATTCGCTTTTCATAGTAGTCCTGTAAAGCGTCGCGCATAATGACGGATGGGTCCTTAACTGCTGTGTTATTAGTTGACACTGTGGGAGTGCCATTGCACGTCCCGCACATGTGAGAGGCCTAATTGCGCTTGAAACCGTATCATTATCACGTACTCCTACCTTCGATCCTTAATCTGGACCAACCTACGGAGCTTCGCATGTGAGAGCTATATGTGTCCTAGCAAAAAGTTTGATGTCTAAAAGAGACGAGGAGAGGACCTTATCGGCTCATTAGGGATCACGCTTCAATTTCTAAATGTTTCCTCCGGCGTTTCATCGTAGTACTACTAGGCATGATAATGAACTGAAGAAAATAAACAAAAGATAGATAGAGTCGAATTAAATTAGGATCATGCTAAATTATTTTTATTCACTTTTAAACTAAAATTTAAAGACCAACTTAGCTTGTGAAAAAATCTACAAACGGAACCATTTTATCACCTCTAAGTACAACACACACCTAAGCGTTATGGGAGTTTCTAATGCTCTCCCGATAAGCCAAACATTGCACGGGCTGAACTCACATTTGATTTACCATTTCTGGTGTTTCCCGTGAAAAAGAGTGGGCACAAAAATAAGTGATTAATTTGATACTATATGTCACTGCAAAATTTTGAAATTTGAGATATAACATTCAGACCTACGTGTTATAAATTGCAAGATGACATGACATTAACATATTCCTATATTTTAAAAAAATTATACCCAATAAATAAATGCTCTATCTGCAGTGTTGCTAAGTGCTTGTTTGCCATTTCTCCAAATCCCAGGGTATGTAGTGCGTTTTCCAATGCGCGTACTAGCACGGGCGGACGGGCACGCACTCTGTCAAAGCCGTTAGCGCCGTGAGCACGGAGCCCGACAGCCGTTAGCGGCCGGTCTCTGACGAGTGCTGCTGCACTGCACCGTCTGCACGCTCCTCCTCGCTCTTTTTTTTTTCTGGATCTGCGGAATCATTCGTGTCGAGGCCGCCGTCACGTGGCCGATTCAAAACCTCCTCCTCCCACCCACCCGCTGCCCCATTTAAATTTAAACATTTTTGTATTCGACCCGTCGCCAAGAAATTCGCAGGCCACCTTAAATCCATTATTAGTATTATTTTTTTCTCCCGGCCCAGTCCCTGCTTCCTTCTCTCTCTTCGCTTCTCTCGTCTCTCCTCTCCAGCGACAGAGACAAGGAGGAAGAGAGGAGGGAGGCGCACGCGAGCTGCGGAGGGAGGGGGGCGCACGCGAGCTGTGGAGGGAGGAGGCGGTGCCGCGTCCTAGCCACGCGGGGTTCCGTCCGGCAGGGGCTCGTGCTCACCACTACGCCTCGGTAGCCGTTCCCGCGGCGTAGTGGGCGGTCGGCGAGATCGACCGGTAGTTTTATGTGTTCCGCCCTGCCGGTTTCTGGGTGGCGTTTGGCGTGGATTGGCGCCGGGTGGAGTGGTTTCGATCTGATTCGAGGTGGCCAGGCCGGAGATCCAGCGGAATCGGGCTTCGCCGTGACCCGTGAGGCTGTTCCGCGGAGCTAGCTGCCTACCGACACGCCGGCGATGACGTCGGTGGAGGTTAGGTCCGCGCGGAAGTCGGCAGCGCTGCGGCCGCGCGGCCCGGGCAAGCTGCAGGTGGCGCGGTCGATGCCGGTCGACAGGTACTCCTCCGCGGCGAACGGCGTCGGGCGCCGGGCGCCGGCAGTGGCGGAGGAGGAGGAGGTGGATGTGAAGGAAGGAGGGGAGGTGGTGGGGGCTGAGGGGGACGTGGACTCGCCGTACAGCTCCAAGGCCGCGACGGCGGAGGAAGAGGAGGAGGGCGAGAAGGGTGGAGGTGCCGACGAGGTTGAGTCGGCGGCCGCGGCCACGCCCAGGCGGGTGTCGCCGACGGCAGCTGCTAGCCCCTCGCAAGGGGAATCCAGGTGGAGTGACACCAGCTCCTACGGTGCTAAAAAGGTTGGCTTTTACCCCCCTTTTTCTGATGCGTTTTGAAATGTGAGAATTGCAAATTCATGCGTTACGAAATATGTTTTGGTTTATATTACGCAAATGTCATGCTGATCTGCTATGGCGTGTAATTTTCTGTAGTGTATGTGAAAAACAGTGTTAAGATGATAGATGCTACTCCTAATTACGAACACAGCAAATACAACAACAAAGCTTTTAGTCCCAAGTAAGTTGGGATAGGCTAGAGATGAAATCCCCAAGAGGCAAAGCAAAGGATAAAAAAAATGAAGGGAAAAAAGAGAATGTGAGCCAAAAAAAGAAAAACCAGAGAAGGTTTCCTTGTTTCTTTCTCCCAAGATGTGATTTCTTTGCAGTATAAACATTCTTATTGCAGAAAAGGCCTTCTAGGTTATTATTGCACTGCTATCTGTCATAAACCTTTCCCTTTGCAACCTCATTGAGACTTTTGAAACTATGCAATTTAAATCTTAATTGCATGTGTCATTTTTGTCAACTTGGAGTACATTGTCGATTAAATTTCTATCCAATTTGTGCTGCAGAAGCATAGAGTTTTGTGTCAGCTTCCAAATGGTGACTGGGCATTGTGCACTGTAATTACGACCTCTGGTGATGAGTCCATCCTAAAAGTTTCAGAAGGGAAAGTAAGTACATGATATATTTCTAGGAGATGCTACAATAAGATTATCGCTTTGTAAGTATGCTCATTTCAACCCAACCTTCCAATTTCAAGGTACTCAGATTAAAAACAGAGAGCCTTCAGCCTGCAAATCCTGAAATTCT
>BCLG01003312.1:0-53906 GCA_001602295.1 Zoysia matrella
CGTTCTGTATGACAGCCAGATTTTCTATCTCGAGGTTCTCGATCACAACAGCTCCGTGTTTCCTTCAAATGGAGGCAAAAATGATTAAGTTGCTGTTTTAAATCGGCAGCATAACTTCAACATTCGAAGAATTACTTCAATACCCAATACTATCAATGAGCAGTGAATAGCTGCTTTTCAGAAAATTGCTCACCTCATTATACTGAGATGCTGCCGGTACACCTTCTGCCGTGCTGTTCCGTCCTCAAAATCAAAGAGCCATTTAGAATGCCTATTCTCTTGCCTTTCAACCCATCCATCTTCAAGAACTGCTTGTATCCACCTTGAGGGATGTACTTGGATGCAGCTCGCGTGGCTGCAGCATCACGTTCGTCGTAGCCCACAATATCGTCGAGCACGTGGACGGCATCAGCTACGGTGCGACAGATTGGTCTGCAGTTGAACCAGTATCAAGTTAATTACCCTTTGCTTTTAAAATTTTTGACATGGTTGTGAGAATGATTAATCACTGGAAATACTCACCCAACTGTATCCTGTCTAGGAGAGATCGGAATCACGCCGGCCCGGCTTGTCAATCCTAACGTCGGTTTGATTCCGACCACCGAGTTGAACGATGATGGGCAGAGTATGGACCCAGCGGTTTCAGTTCCTATGGTCACTGCCGCCATGTTTGCCGCTGCCGCTATCGCTGAACCCGTGCTGGATCCGCACGGGGGTGATGATAGCACGTACGGATTCTGCGTATACGTAAACGAAATTAAAATATTATTGTTAAGTTGATCCAAAATGTTCTACGTACCTATGGCAAGAAAAGGTCTGATTCGTTTCGAGATTACTTAAATTTTCTATAAAAATCTTTATAATCCTCTATGAAAATAAATAAAAGTTCAGTTAGTGCACATTTTCATATATCAGTGGGAACAATAATCTGAATGGTAAAATTGTATGGCCGACGCTTCAGCAAACGTCGCGGTCCTTGCGAAGTACTGAGTAGTAGTGCTCACCCGGCCCCGGCCACCACGCGCGCTCCATCCGCCTGTACCCATGGCGCTGCGGAAGTTGGCCCACTCGTCCATGTTTGCCTTGCCGAGGACCACGGCGCCTGCCCGCCGCAGCCGGGCCACCACGCCGGCATCGCGCCTGACCAACGACCCCAGCAGCGCCAGGGACCCGGCCGTCGTGTTGAGCCTGTCTTGTGTCGCGATGTTGTCTTTTAGCAGCACAGGCACGCCGTGCAGGCTGCCGATTCGACGATAACCCGAGGCCCGCCGCTCGGCGTCGGCATCCGCAGCCTGCTTGAGCGCGTCGGGGTTAACCTCGATGACAGCGTGGAGGAGCGGGTTGAGGCGGCTGATCTGGCCCAGGTAGAACCAGACGAGCGCCGTCGACGTGACGCTGCCGTTCTTGAAGCCCTGGTGGATGGCATCGAGGGTGGCCTCCTGGAACTCGAAGCTGCGGCAGCTGCTGGCTGTGAGCGCTAGGACGGCCGCGAATAGGAGGCGAAGCTGAGCCATTTGGAGGTTTGTTTGGTGCTGTGTCGGCAAGTGTAGAGATACAGCGATATATATAACTCTGTTTCCGCACGCATGTACTTCCATTTGGCTGGCCCTTGTTGATTCGGCGAATTATATTCCATTGAAATCTTCGATGCTTATCTTTCAAAACCTTGATGCCTCCCATGAGCCTCCAGAATTAAGTAGTGATAGATAAGTTTCTACCTTATCACCATGGTAAGGTTAGTTAGAATTAGTCAACCACGACTCATTCACTGTAGAATTTGGCCCTAGCGCGTCCGGGTTCTCTGAATTGAAGAAATATTTCGCTGCATTAGCACTGTATCTACATTATTTGTACAGTTAGTTCTAGATCGAACTGTTGGAAAGTGGTCCAAATTCTCTCTTATAGAGAATACTTCAATTCAGAAGTCCCTGTTGCACCCCAGCATCCACGCCGAGAAAACGACGAGTGCTATTTAAAATACAATATGTTTAGCTTAACCTCAAGTCGTTGGTTTTACATTTTTATATAGTCAGTTAAACGCAAGTAAAGAAAATAATGCTCAATTGTTGAAGGATCGAAGAAGGCGACTAGGAGGAGAGGTGAATGGGAGCCAATAAAATTTTGCTCCAGAACTTGGCCTATGTGTCAAAAATAATCTAACGTATCTCTCAACTTGAACCACAAAGATTAATCACATCAACTAGTGATAAATTAGTCTTAGAAGTGATGAATATGGTAAGCTAGTTACCATATTCATATAAATATACATGACAGCCTGTTTATCACATATGTGAGACCTTTTGTGTATAAATAGAGGGACGAGACGTCATCTAGAACACACACAACCATTCTCTCATTCTTCTCTCTCTTCAGTGCTGCGTTGCTCTGTCTTTCTCACCCGTCGCCGATGTGCCATCGACGCCGAGAGAGCAGGTCTCCGAAACCCACGTCCCCTCGTGTCTCTGCACGGGATAGGGGTCAGTATAGGGTTTTTGGAAGCGTCTCCGCGACGGCTCGCTATTCGTCTGCTTTCTCTCGATGCTGTTTGACTGCTTCCTCTTCGCTCTGGTCGCCTGCATGTATATCGACAGTCTACTTCATCTACTATTTGCGCCGACAAACCCACTATAAAAATGACCTGCCTCTCTTTTTCCGCTATTTATATGCATTCTGTTACTAAGCACTGGAGGGATCACGATTACTTCGAAAAATTTGGATCGTAGTGCTAGTATGCATCATATATAGTATTCTGAATCATTTATAGTTAGTCTTTTTCTAATTACTGAAATTAATTTAATCATCACTAAAATACGATTATTTTCAACAATTCAAAAACCTTAGTGATGGCTGAATTTGCTGATGCGATGAAATCGAAGAAGTTCAACGGTGTGAACTTCAAGAGATGGCAGATGAGAGTCCAACTATGGCTCTCGGCTACGGGCGTGTTCTGGGTCGTGGCTAACCCTCCTGCACTGCCTCTTGCAAGTGAGAAAGAGGTGCAATAGTTTACCACGGCTACGACGATTTTCGTCGGATGCATCCTTAGTGTTCTCTCTGATCAGTTGTGCGATGTGTATATACACATTAGGAGTGTCACAGAATTGTGGGAGGCACTTAAACATTACTTCTCGGCCTCATATGCTAGATGCGAGCTGTATGTCATAGAGTAATACCACGACTTCAAAATGGTCGATAACCTTTTTGTCGAGAAGCAGACCCATGAACTCGTTGTGAGAGAGCTCAAACAGTTTGGATGTCAGTTGCCTGACAAGTTTGTGACAGGGGGCACTATTGCCAAGTTGCCTTCATCATAGAGGAACTATGCCACATCTCTAAAACATAAGAGACAAAACATTTTTGTTGAAGATTTGTTGGCTGGTCTCGATGTTGAAGAGAAGATTCGAGCAAAAGATACTCCACCAAGAGCACCTGAAGGGCAATCCAGTGCCAATGGGATGCAGCACGCTGGTAGGAAGAACCAGAAGGGAAAAGAAAAGGTTGTACAGACTACTCAGCTCAAAAAGATGATAAACATGGATGAGATTGTCTCTTTTGTGTGCAGTGAGAATGGACACTTTGCTAAAAAGTGTCATAACTGCAAGGGCAAGAACAATCAGAAGGGGCAGAAGTCTTCCAACTGACCATTGGTGACTCCAGTGGAGGCTCTAGGTATGGTAATTTACCTAGTTTTTCTCTGTTTATCAATCTAATGATTGGTGGATAGACACAGGAGCCAATATTCACATTTATTTTGATATATCTATGTTTTCATCTTACCAGACCGCGCGAGGTTCAACCGTCATAATGGGGAACAGCTCGCATGCTTCTGTTATTGGTGTTGTTTCGATCGATCTAAAGTTTACTTCGAGAAAGATCGTGCGATTAAAGAAAGTACAACATGCTCCTTCAATAAATAAGAACCTCGTTAGCGGATCTCTTCTCTGTCGAGATGCATTCAAGCTGGTCTTGGAGTCAAATAAAGTAATCGTGTCGAGATTTGGCCAAATCATTGGCAAAGGCTATGATAGCGGAGGCTTCTTCCGCTTTTCTCTTTTAGATTTCTCAAATAAAGTTGTGAACCATATGTGTGATTCAAACAATTCTGAGGCTAATATATGGCATTCTCGTTTATGTCAAATTAACTTTAGTTGTGTTTGCGGCTATCCAGTATGAGCTTAATTCCAAAGTTACCTGGTGTCGAAGGTTCTAAATATCAAGCTTGTGTGCAAACAAAGCAACCTCGTAAGCCTCATAAAGCAGTAGATGAGAGAAACTCGACATTATTAGAACTCATTCATTTTGATATCTGCAAAATGAATGGTGTGTTGACAAAAGGAGGGAAAAGATACTTTATGACTTTAATTGATGATGCGACTAACTAGTGTTATGTGTTTCTTCTAAAAACTAAAGATGAAGCATTAGAACATTTTAAGACGTATAAAGCTGAGGTGGAGAATCAACTAGAAAGAAAAATAAAAGAGTTAGGTTTGATCGTGATGGGAAATATTTTTCCAATGAGTTTGATCTTTTCTGTTCGGAGAATAAAATAATTCATGAATGAACACCTCTCTATTCACCTCAATCTAATGGGGCTGTCGAAAGGAAGAACCGGTCGTTAATGGACTTGGTGAATGACATGTTAGCAACGTCCGGTATGTCTAAGGCATGGTGTGGGGAGGCTGTTTTGACAGCTTGTCACGTACTGAATAGAGTTCCTACTAAAAACAGTGAAGTCACTCCGTATAAAGGATGGAAGGGAAGAAAACCTTCACTTCATTACCAGCGCACTTGGAGTTGTTTGGCCATGGTTAGCATACCAATAAATAAGAAACGCTAGCTCGGACCTAAAACAGTTGATTGCATCTTCTTAGGATATGCACACCACAGAACGGCATATAAGTTCTTAGTAATAAAATCTGAAATGCCTGATGTTTTAGTTGATTCACTTCTGGAGTCTCATCTTGACTCCTGAACCCATACCTGTGATTGAGTCATTTGAGCACATGCATAAAAATGAGAAGGATCACAGTGAAGAAGCTCTTCGAAGGAGGAAGAGACAAAAGATTGCAAAATCTTTTGGTAATGACTTCACTGTGTACCATGTGGATGATACTCCCACAACCATCTCAGAGGCATATACATCGCCTGATGCAGAATACTGGAAGGATGCAATTCGTAGTGAGATGGACTTCATCACTGCCAATGGGACGTGGGAAGTAACGGACCGACCACTTGATTGTAAGCCAATGGGATGCAAGTGGGTGTTTAAGAAGAAGTTAAGACCTGATGGTACAATTGAAAAGTACAAGGTAAGGCTTGTAGCCAAAGGGTATACTCAAAAAGAAGGCAAAAATTTCTTTGATACTTACTCACCCGTTGCCAGGATGACTACCATCCGAATACTATTATCCTTGGCTGCCTCATAAGGTCTTTTCGTTCATCAGATGGACGTGAAGACAGCTTTTTTTAATGGAGAGCTAGATGAGATCTATATGGATCATCCTGATGGATTTATAGTACCAGGACAATAGGACAAGGTGTGTAGGTTACTTAAATCCTTATATGACTTAAAGCAAGCACCCAAGCAGTGGCATGAGAAGTTTGATAAAACTTTAACCTTTGCTAGGTTTACAGTGAATGAAGCCGATACTAGTGTATATTACTGCCATGGTGGGGGTAAAGGAGTAATCTTGTGTTTGTATGTCGATGACATACTTATTTTTGAGACAGGTCTTAATGAGATAAATGATGTAAAGTCATTATTATCCCAAAATTTTGACATGAAGGATTTGGATGAAGCGGATGTGATTCTGAATATTAAAATAAACAAAAGAGAGAATGGGATTACCCTGTTGCAATCCTATTATGTGGAAAAGGTATTGAGCCGTTTTGGCTACATGGACAGCAAACCTTCTCTGACTCCTTATGATCCTAATCAAACGACCTCGAAACTTCAGAAAATTTGGAGCTTTTCTTCCTCAAGACATCACGAAGCTATTCCAACAAGAATCACTCAAAAAGCTTAAGAAATGAGAGAGTAATTTAGATTTTGGTGCAAGACCTAGATTTTGAGCGAAACTAGAGAGATCGATGGAATTGAAGGTGCTCGTGCCATGGATTCGAATAAGGATCGATATGGAAAGGTTCTAACACATCATAGCACCATGAAACCCCAAGAAATCCACCCAAAAACTACCAAATCCGAGATTTCACCGAAAAGCTCCAAAAGACTAAAGAACGGGAGGAAAAAGAGGATGGACACAAAAATGATTCAGCTTGAACTTGTTCCATTGATCGAAAGGTTCAGGTTACAATCAAAAACTTAGCTAGAAAACGGCCCTCATCTTCCCACTCTTTGAAAGAACAAAGATTGCCTCTCACACAATCTCTCCTCTCCTCTAAAACATGAAGCACACCCTAGCACAAGCAAAATGAACTACTTCAAATGGCTAGGTGAGAGTCCCTCACACTCTCCAACCAGCCACCCCTCTATTTATAGCCTCCCAAAGCATGTCTAAAACACCCTTACTTTTAAACATGACTTAGGGGCAAAATCATCCAACTTTTCATCCGACGCTCGGATGCCATCGCGCTCTTCATGACTTTGCTTCGCCGCAATGAAACCTTCGCGATGGTGCCACGTACACCATCATCTGTCGCCTTCGATTTTGAGGCTCAACCGAGAAATCGTCTTGCACGCTTCTCAAAGCATGTCTTCTCGATGTCGACGCGTGTCACCTTGTCTTGCGATCTTGACCGCTGGCAAGTCTCTCTGTCCCACTCCTCGGGCCCCCTTGTCACTAGCACCGGCATCTCGCTCACCTTGACTTGATCAACCCACCGTCTTCATCACTTCCACAATCCCGTGAAACCATCCATGCTTGTTGCCTTCTCCACATGTAAAGTGTGGATCACCCTTGACCTCACTCGACTTCTCGATCGTCCGGCCACAAGTCCCCAACTTGTGCCCAATCCCCCGCTCGCCGTGCGCCTCCCTTCGGATCGTCATGCCCCACTGCCGTGCGCCGCCCTCGCTTCTTTGGCCGCCGCCTTCACCTTTGCTCGCGCTCCGCTCTACTTCACTTGCCGACTACGCCCAAGCCCTAGCTCTGTCGCTGCTTTAGCTCACGCCGCCGCGCACCACACCGTCGTTGTGCCCAAGCTGGCCGTCGACCCTAGACACCAGTGCAAGCCGCCCTAGCCAGTCCTTGCCTCGTCGTCTGCGCGCCAAGCTGTCACCACTCACCTCTCCAAAACCCTCGTGAGGTTTTCGTTTTTGGTTGATCGGCTACTCTTCTGGCGGATTCTTGCTCTTTGCTCGTCTAAGCTCATTGCTTCCACGTCCACATTTTCAAAGCCCTAAAACCCTCAGTGGGGTTTTTGGTTTCTTGCGATCGGACACGATTTTGACGAGTTCTTCGGCGTTCTTTGGCACTTTCTCTGAGGGGTATTGAGTTCTAACTCTTACATTTCATCAAAAATGCCCCGCATGCATTGTTTGTTAATTAATTGCGGACATTGGTATTAATTGCTTGAAGGTTTCATCTTTTTATTGCCAATTGCGTGATTAGTTGACAATTCCCATATTGAGGTTATTTCTTGCATATTTTAGTATGGCATTGAGTCTCCTGTCACTAGTATCACAATTTGGATGCTTTGCTATATTATGAATTGCAGCATTAGTCTGTCGATATCACTGTTGTTCTTATTTGCTTTATTTGATCAGTGACATGTCCTTGATTTCACCGCTAGGATTTCTTTTAGAATCGCTCACCTTTTGTGCTTACAACCTATATTTTATTTCTATGTGGTGCAGTGATAGTTGGACAGTGGATCAGGACAGTTTCAATGACAGTTCAGAACTCTCTGTCAGTTCAGTAGTTCCTTGGATGGGTTAAGAGCCAAGCTCTTGATCCTATCTTGTAGTGTCAGTTGGGCAGTGCTTCTTTCAGTTGAGCTTTCAGTGATAGTTGGCAGAATGGGCAGATAGAGACCGAGTTTTGAGGAGAAGGGGAAGGGCAAGGCCGTAGAGCCTAAGAAGAAGAAGAAGAAGCAGAGGACAGGCGATCCTGAGTGGGACAGAGCTCTTGCTGCAGTGGATGTTGATATTCCTTCACAGAGGAGAGCCGGTGCTTTGAGGATTGGAGCAGCTGAGTCCCAGGAGGAGTTGAGGAGGTCGACCCCTCAGAGAGTGGCGACCGCTCCTCTAGTTGCAGAGGCGCAGCCTCAGAGAGCTCCTGCCAGTAGGCAGTCAAGAACCGCGGAGGCTTGTGTACTGAGAGGGCTGCTTGGGAGGTCTATGGCGCCTCATGCTTGCCACAAAGAGAGAGTGATTATTCTGCATTAGTGGCTACTATGTTTTCTGCTGAGACATGAGATCTTTGACTTGACAGATTCGCTGCTTGCTCAGATGGAGGATATGGTATATGAGAGGATTGGAGCACATCAGTTACCTTTTGGCCCCTACATATGCCTGAAGCTTAGGAGAGCCAGAGTGATGATTGAGGAGAAGTATTCAGTGTTGCCAGAGATCACCACCTCCTTCAGTCCTACTGAGCCATCCGACTCCAGGGTTCTTCAGGTTTTTGCTTCTCAGAGCACCACGCCCCCAGAGGATGTTGACACTGAGGCTCCGGAGGGAGCACAGCTGAGTGCTGAGAGCACAGAGGCTCCAGGTCAGGCCTAGACTCCTACCTCACATGCTACACTTGACCCTGTTCTTGTTGTCAGATTAGATGCTATTCAGGTAGAGCAGGAGAAGCAGAGGAGATTTCGAGAGGAGCAGCTTGAACTTATGCACCGTGAGAGGGTCGACTTTGAGGAGAGTATCTGACTCAATCACCTCCACATCGAGGAGCGGCTTTGGATAAAGAGAGAGCTCACAGAGGAGACAAGATGGCAGGACAGAGAGTTTCATGAGAGGTCGCAGCGCACTCAGTTGGAGATGGCAGCGGTAATTTCATATATGTCTGCCGGTTTTGGAACTATAGCGTCATATCTTCTCAGTTCTCTCCAGTTTTCTCGTATTCCATGTTGATTCTATTTGCTTCTGCTGAACCGAGAGTGTCAGTACCAGCATTGGAGTCAGAAACAGCAGTTGGTAGTTCTCTTCTTGCTTCGAGAGTTTTATCTTTTGAGACTACTACTGATAAGTCAGCGTTGACAGAGCCACTGCTAGAGGCTTCACAGTTAGAGCTAGCCGAGCAGCCCAGAGCTTTAGATACAGATATCTTAGTTGAGGCCGGATATTCTTCAAAGGAAGCAGCTCAGGCCCTTGCCAGTGCAGATCAACCAGCTTCAGTTTATGGCAAGGAGCCTTCCCCGACGTCTTCCTCTGGCTGAGTGTCTTCGACGATGTTGAGGAGCTAGGAGAAGACCAGTCAGCTACAGCAGAAACTCAACCAGCAAAGGAGCAGCCTCTAACTATCATTGCCTTGCTCCCCTCTTGTTACGTAGCACTAACTCTTGTTACATAAAAAATGCCTTCATGCATCTTATGTCTACCTCGCTCCCCTCTTTTTCGCTTCCTCTGACTCCCTAAGTCACCTAATGACATCGGAGTAGATGGAGCTTCCTCCTGAGGAACAGATGATACCTCTTCCACTTGAGGAACCGATGTTTGATGAGCTGCAATCTATGAAAAAAGCTCAAGGTCAGGCAACCACTTTTCCAAGCAACTGCCTTCGATGACCAACCCCCGACAATACGAAAGATTCCTGACACTTAGCAGTAGGCGATGTCTGCTGGACGTTGAACGTAAAGCTGACTTTGTCCCTCTAGCGCTGGGCAAAGGACGAATACAAAGACAACGACAAGGTGACCTGGCGCCCAAAAGACACCAAAAAATAAACTTTGAGATGCTCACAGGACCACCCGTCAGAAGGCCACTCAGTTTTGTAAACTCCAAGCCATTGTAACCCTGGTCCAACCCTCTATATAAGGATGCATCGAGGATCCTAGAGAGATACAGAATCACGAGATAACAACAACAGTAGCACGAGATGGCAAGCCACTTACTTCCACAAAAAGCCAGGAGTTCTTGACTGAACAAGAACCTTAGCACCATTGTAATCCTCATCTGATCAAGCTATACACACCCTCGATCTTGGACACGGTATTACATCTTCGAGATGGCCAATCAGGCTAAAATCATCTTGAGTCTCCTGTAGACTAGGCCACTTTAACAAGAAGCGAGCAAGAATCTCTCTCCAGTACATAAATTCGACTATGCCGATGATCGAAATGCCAACAATTATCATAAAAAAGTAAGGAACCAATATTATACCACAAACTACAATTAGCATCACGAGTCAGTTGCTAAAGATCCAAATATAACATTAGAAGATCGGTGTGTACTTGAGGGAGTGCTTCGGCAGCCTAGCGGCAAGTGCTTTTTGGGAGCACGGGCGATTTTCGTGACCCATGGCCAGATGGCCTGTGTCGTATCCTATTTCTGAGACACTCTGTTAATTACGTATTAGTCCCAAGATCAGTAGCTGATACGATCAAACAGAACAGAATGAAAATCAAAAGCATACATCGAATTAGGAAAGAATACCTGAGAGGGGAACTTCAGCAGTAAACTGGCAGGATTGCTACCATCCAAAAGCAGCTAGCCAGCTAGAGGCGAAGCATACAGTAAAAACCATGGCCCAAAAGCAACTCTAGAAGCAGAATGAAAACCAGCACGACGTCATCTTCTACAAAGTCTTCACTGACTAAAACAACAATTGCAAATGAGTGAGTACGTAAGGTACTCAACAAACCCTAACACTATGCAAGGGTATATAGATGCATATTTGGTTGTAGAAAGGATGAGGCTATAGGGTTTACTTTTGCGAAAGCCAAGTTTGTGCAAGGTTCACTACATAAGCTTTTAAAAAGGAGCTCAAACCATTATTGTTCATATTTTAGTAGGTTGGTCCTAGGGAGCTATTCATCAATCCCGTCATTACCCAAAATTTAGTCGAGCCTTCCGGCACACAGCCATAATAGCCCAGGTACACAGCTATAACAGCCCAAAACACAGTCAACTACACCCCCTCACATCAATCAAAGATGATCATGAAAACTAATCATTGAGAACCCAAGACATTAGCGTGCCATCCACGGAAGGATTATACACTCTGCAGGGGTGATGCGCTCATCCACGGGTGGATCATACCGAAGAGCAACACCTATCACACAGCTACACAATGGCGGAGCTGGCTCTGACAAGGAGAGGGTGCTCCTCTCTCTTCCTCCGCCTTCAGCCCCCCTTCTCCTTCATTTCCTCCTTCTTCCTCCGCTTCTCCCCTTCAATTTTCCATGGAGTTTGGCAGGTCAGGGGGGCATAGGACCCCTTCGCCCCCCCCCCCCCACCAAATCCGCCGCTGCAGATACACTAGCACCACCACCTTTCATGAGCCCCGCCCCACAGCTGGAGCCACCCTTCTTCACCTAATCACATATTGCACTATCACCCATCCCATTTTATTTGTACTCACACCACCAAACTCTATTTTACGCATTTGGTAAAGTAATATTGTAAGGTGTGGTGATGTCGAAATATCACGAGGGGTCCTAAGCATACTAATAATCAAGGCAATTTTTGGCTCATTGAAATAACTAACAAACAGAATTCCTATGTTTAACAAGGAGACATCGACAATGGGTAATCAAGGCATATAGTAGTATTAATGACAAGTAACTGACATTAATATAAATATACTAGCAATATAGGTTTAATAACTAAGCAATAGTTTTAACATAGATAAAATATCATGCAAGCATTTAATATTTGGGCACTATAGGAGCATAGCAAAAATATAGGTTAAATATGATCAAGGGAGTTAGAGCTTGCCTACAAACTCTCATAGCTTAATCTTCAAAATTCTGGGTTTTCAAACTCTTCTTCGAAGTCCAAGACTCGAATCTCCATCTGGATGTCGATGTCTTCAGCTTTTCCCACGATCAGTCCTTTTGGCTCTTCTTCAACTTTTGGCGCTCAGCGATATCTACACGGTAAAACACGTCTAATAAAACTACCGCAAAAGAAAGAAAACTCGAGAAGAACCAAATAAGGCCGAGTAAACTTCGGAGAAGATCCAATTAAGCTCAGCGAGGAAAATTGATGATGAGAGTGCATGCATGTGGTGGTTCATCAAATTGCGGTGTCATTTTATATAGGGTTTTACTAGATAATGCAAGGTAACTACAACGGTGGAGGCGCATGTCTCCAAAGGGTGTCATGATGTGGTGTGTGTGCATGATGCAGTGTTTATGTAGCGCCAAGGCCTTTATAGAGGCGTGTAACCTTATTGTGGCTCACAATGCTAGTGCAAGTGCACCATTTCAAGTGAATCCTATTTTAATGTTATTTACTAAGCATTAGTGATTGCATGTATCCTAAGCTCTTTTTAGTTAGCTCTTAGGCATTTGCATGTGTAAGCTATGTGGTGTATGAACTGCCAAGTATATGCAGCACTACTGCCCTTATACGGATGTGAACTTGTACAAGAAACGTGCTGACAGTATATTTGATGTGTGGTACATCATTTTATATGCAGTTCCCACTATTTACTATGTGTTAGCAACTTAGATTCATTTTAAGCTAATTAATTATATTTAGTGATTGAGAGGTATAGTGAGTGTGTAGTGCGTGCTCCAGTAATACGTACTCGTAATTTAGTGTCCAGTATGGCAGGTACGCACGTGCTAGTGATCTATGCAAGCATCGGAATATCGATACTTCATGTCGTTGGACTGGCTTAGATATTTCTAGCGATAAGCACGTGCAGGTGTGTCGTAGGTGACTGTGTGGCACGTGGTATAGCATTACTTGTGTGTACACGCACATACGCATGCACCCATATATGCAGTGTCGGGTAGTGATGGTTGTGTAGCTATGCAAGTATAAACATATCCCTTGTGTGCGCACAGGCTTAGGTATGATGTATTCTTAATTAATTAATTATCAAGCATTTCACAATAATTAGATTTATCATTTGATTTTTATTCTATATCTTTTAAGCTATTAAAGCTACAAGTGAATAGCGTGTTATTGCATGCATATGCAGGATATAAGTAGCAGTGCATATATGTGTATGGCCTTCGGCAACACTAGCACCTATAGTGCTTCTATTAAGTGATCTAGTTTATTGCACAAAGATGAGATGCATGGTGAGTTTTTAATTAATTTCTTAATTCCTTATATGCATGTACAACTATGGGACACTAAGCACAGGGTGCACGTGAAGTGTGCCTGTGATCGGTAAAGCTTTCGGATAGGTGCATGAGGTGCCATTATTATTTAATAATCTACATATGTGAGATTATTAGCAATTAACAATTAATTATTAAATTCTATCTTTACAAATAAACTACTAAAGCTAATATATGGCATAGGTTCTATTACATGTGAATGTAAGGTAAGATGCATAAGTGTGCTATTAATTATTTAATTTCTAAGTGCATATGATTATTAGCAATTTTTAATTAATTACTCATTTCCTATGCTTATAGCAAAATATCATATATGCCGCATATACTAATGCATGGTTGGATGCCTATGCACTCTATTTATTATCTACTTACTTCTAAAATAAACTAAGTTGATGTTTTAGTATTAAGCTACTAATTATACAATTCTAGCTTTAAACTAATTTACATAGAGCTAATTGTGGGCATGTGTGCATGCTAATAATGGCATGAACAATACTAATAGGTGAGGTGCACACTAACTAATATGAAGCTATGCTTAAAATAGATTGTACTAAAATACTAACATTAAGAACCGATAAAAGCTAATAAAAGATGACGAATTAAAGCTTCGATAAATCTTACCAATAAGGAAAATCAGCATGATCGAAGATTAATAGGTGATTGGATAGCTTGATGTCGTGGGGCTCGAGACAACGATTCCAACGGTATAAAAATCGATGAAAACAGATTTAAGATGAAGGAGTTATGACATTTAGAAGGTATATGGAAGTTCTAGAGACTTTACTGTAATTATCAGAAAGGTCACAGGGACCTATCTGTAAATACACAGAAAATTATAGAATTATAGGGCCCTATCTGTAAATCAGTGAGACTGGAGTATAAAAGGTTGGGCTAAAATATACTTACCTACGTTTACAAATACTTGTCAGTTTTGACTTTTTTATAAACTTTTTGACCGCTCGTCTTTTTTAAAATTTTTTGACATATAGATATAAAAATATACATTTTCAAAGTATATACGATGACAAATCATATGATGTTATTTATAAGTTAACTAACGAAATAATTTTAAAATTATAATTAGTCAAAGCATAAATAGTAAAAGTCAAAATTGCCAAGTATTTGTAAACGGAGGTAAGTATTTAGTGAACCAGAGGGGCTTGGATGTAAAAGAGTATTCTCTGGAATTTACAGGAATTATTTTTGTGTTGGAAATCTTGTGGAATAGGTCCATAGGTTCTGTGGGCCAGTGGAGGAAATCGGTCAATGGGTCCATGGTGCACCGAATCAATCCGAACTGTCAGATCTCAGATCGGTGGCTGAGATTTTTAAGAGCCGAAGGGAGTGAGCACCATTTAATCTGGGCCGTCTATTTTGGAAGGGCAGGGGCGTGCGCGCGCCTCGCGCGTCGGCCGGAGCGGCACTGGGCGGCGGCGCCATGGCCAGCGGCCGCCGGAAAAGAGGGCTCGGGCGCGGGAGTGGCTCAAACACGACAGCAACCGGACCAAAATGCAGAGGAGCTCGCGCCGCATTTTGGCCGGAAGGCGGTCTGTGTCGTGCGCTATTGCGCAGTGGCGGCGGTGCTCGTGGAGGGCGGCCAGGAAGAGCTCTGCGAGGCAAAAGGAGGGGCGCAGAAGGGGTAGTGTAGGTCGTAGATTTCTGTGGTGGACTCGACGAGGTCGGGGAGGGGCTGCGGCGTGCTGGCGACGATGGACAGGGAAGCCGGCGCGGCGGCGCTCGGTGGCATGGCACAGGCGCGGTGGTGGCGGCTCAAAATGATGTGGGTTCGGAGCAGGGTGTTTCGGTGGTGCTGTTGGTGCAGAGAACGACAGCCAATCGTCGTCGGCCGTCAATGGAGAAGAAAGGTGTGACTTTGGGGAAAAGCTTGAAATTGGCTGGCTCGGTGCACGGGTTGGGACAGGGAATGCTCAGAGAGTGCCGCACCTTTTATAGCCGACGAGAGGAGCTGCGGTGGAGGGATGGCGACGTCCGACGTGGGTGATGAGCTCGAATTCACGGCGCGGCGTGAAATTGGGACATGGTAGCGGGACTGCAGCATCTGTGCTGGAACGGCGGGAAAGCCAACGCGCTGCGGCAAGCTTCATTGCGTAAAAAAGCAGCGGGTTGGTGGAGCTAGCCCTCAATGACCCGCGGAGCGGCACGCGGCGGCGTGCGCGGAAGATGCGTGGCGGCGTGATGATGACGTGGGAAACGCGGGTGGGAGCGGGGACGGCGCGTGAACCAACGCGAAGCAGAGGAGTGAAGGTGAGAGGGGAGGCAGAGGCAAGCGCATCAGTTGGCGGGGCTGCGCGGCGCGTCGCGACGCGAGAAAGAAGACGATTGGGGGAGGAAGAAGGAGACGCTGCGGGCTGGGCCGAAGCTGGGCCGCAGTAAGGAGAGGGGAAATGGCCCGCTCGGGAGAAAAGGAGGCCGGCTGGGCCAAGGGAGAAGAGAAAGGAAGGGCGGCCCACGACCAAATCTTGGAATTTGATTTGGATTCAAAAGATTTGAATTGAGTTCAAAGTTAAATTTATTTAAAACCAAGCAAAAGGAAACAGAATGAAAGAAAACAAGAGAGGAAGAAGTCAAGCACTTGTCACACTTTCAAGTTTTAATATTTTATGAAATTTCAATTTAGTTTAGTTATTTGAATGTGACTCTGTCTTTTGAACAGGAGGTAGGAAAATGAAAAAGGAAAAAAATGTTACAGTGTTTGTTAGAAAAAATTTGAGTTTCGCATTTTTTTTAATTTAGGGTCAAAATTCGGGTGGTCACAGCCTGATATTTCTAGAGCCGAAGGTCATTAATTAGCAGTTTTGTCTGGAGATTTGAACGTGGTTAGCGGCAACGACACGTACCACTGCCTGGCACACGTCGAGTGGTTTGTCCAATTGAGTGTCGTCGTGCGTCATTTATACGTGGCATGCGTCTCTATGATATTAATTTAACTCAAAGGTATTGTGGTTAACTCCAAATATTATAACAACTCTCGATTGATTTATTTAATTCCTTTGATTTTAGCCGCGTGGGTTCGTAAAGATTGAACGCACACAGCTCTTTTGGGCCTTGTTTTCGATCCAGTGATAAAAGGAAAAGCCTCATTAGTTTCCGGCCACACGGCTGCGCGCATGAGAATAATTTACCTTCAATGAGTATATGATGTTCAGCCTTCTATGTTTCAATATCCAGATATCAAGCCATGTACTATATATTCTTGCAGATTGGTCATATTTGTGTGTCCAAATATTCATGGCGTTCCTTTATTTATGTCACTATGTGTATTTCTCTCATGATATGAGGGGAATTTTTAGAGGACTTGTCAAAGGTCAAATTACATTTATCATCAGTTGACCAGCCAAGATCACTCTGTCAAAAAAATTATATAAATAAAATGGATGGCCGATATCAATCAGACACTTGCTTCATCCTTGTTCTTTTCAAATTTGCAGAAGATTGAAGACCACTAAGATCCAATTGCAGTGCCATGGTATTGTATATCATAGCTTGCATACTAACTTATACATTCAATGAATTAAAATGATAGCCCAAGTTGTTGCCATCTTGCTCGGTGCTAGAAACAAGCTTCGCACTACTATAAGCTTGAGATTTTCTTTTTCTCCAAAAGATAGTGCAGGTTCGTACCTCCGGTTTTAAAATAATATGTTCTCTCGCGATGACACTGTGGAAGATTGAAGCTTATAACAGTAAACAAACAACCCAAATTCCAATACAACACACAACAATAGCTGCTCGGCAACACCTCCCCCATGCTCGTCACTCGGATGGTCGCCATCCTTGAGAAGCTGCTTGGCAAGAAGGCCAACAATCGCATCTCCATGCAAACAAGCGCGTCTCCATCTATTCATGACCGTTATCTTTGGAGACGAGCAGATCTGGAGTCAAGCATGTGAGGATCCACCTAATAGTCTGCAGATCAAGGAAAGGGATGTTTGCTGCTCGCGGATCTGCAGTGAGTCGAGCCACAGGGCAGGGTACCACTAGCGGCGGCGGCAGGTAGAGCGGAGGGGACGATGGAAGGGATCTGGACTGAGCAGTGGGACACGGTATGCAGGGGGTGGATTCTAGTGGGCCCTACCATTCGGCACAAAAGATGAGCGGGCATGGAGTACTGATGCACTCACATGTGTAGGATGAAATCGAATGGTGAAAACTACTCGAAGGCAGACATCACCACCAACACCGGGAAAGGCAACCAGTAAAAAAATGAAAGTAACATTGTAACACTGTTGAAAAATTGAAGTAACACCGTAAGCTTGTTTTGTTGTAGTGGCCAGTCATCTGTTTTGTTGATGATGGAACAATGGTCGATGTAACCACTAGTTTACGTCCCATATGGAATTATGGGAGATCTTTTCATCAACAGTAAAGCTGCAAGGATTTGATGTTTTGTCTTTTTTTATTATTCTTTTTTAATTTCATAAGTGGTAATTCTGCACGCTTGATGATTAACGATGTTGATGATTATATTTAGTCGTAACTTCATAGAGGCCATGTCTGTAACTTTTTGGAAGCCAAAGCTGGGATTGATACAATATAGCTTCCCGTACGTTGTCTAACAAAATTCTGCTAGGATCAATATATCGACTTTGTTCATTAGTATACATTTCAGGTGGCTCGGATAGGATACTCCTTTGTTTTAACTAGTATACATGTCAATCGATCAAGCTTGTGTTTATAATATATACGATGGGTATGCATCTGTACTTGCATTGTAAATATGAGTAAACTATGTGTATTTGTGCATATCCTCTTTTTTATTTTAGTGTATCATTGAACAATTGGGTTGGCAAAACACGATACTGGCGAAATTGTCACCCAAACACGTTTTGCCGGCCCGCGTCCCCGATGTCTCGATCACAGAAAAAATTGGAAACTCAAAAAAGAAAAGACGCGTCTTCAATGTGTCTCCAGTCGTCTCCAATTAGGCCTTCAGGCTTACTGTCGAGACTAACGACAATTGGGACGATAGAAGAATAATTTCGTATGAGGCAATAAGATACTACTCTCTCTCTCCGTCTCAATATAAATTTCACTCTAGATTTTTAAAACATCTATCTTTAACTTTTCGTCTTATTAAAAAAATTTGTAAAAATATTATTTATTTTATTATAAATTTCTTTTTAGAAATTCTTTATGCGTCGCTTATTTATTTTTATATTATTATAGTTTTTTAATAAAATAAATAGTCAAATATTAATTTTAAAAAATATCACTTATTATAAGACAGTGAGAGTATGTATCGAACCGGGCAGAGCCTCGGTCTTCAATGCGTTAAAGCAGCCATTCGGGCAGCCCTATTTCTTTTCTAAGTATGAGATAACACACAGAAGAACCCAGTTTTTCGCAAGGCGAGACCAATGGCCCGCGGTGAGCTTCGAGTGCTGCACGCCCTGGACGTGGCCAGGACGCAAGTCTACCGCTTCACAGCGATCATAATCGCCGGAATGGGTTTTTTTACTGACGCGTACGACTTGTTCTAAATCTCCATTGTCACCGAGCTCATCGGCCACATCTACTACGATGACGACATGCCTCCCCATGTCGTCGCTTTGATCAATGGCATCGCGTTGTGTGGCGCTGTCTTTGGGCAGCTCATCTTTGGCTGGCTCGGGGACAGGATGGGCCGCAAGCGCGTCTATGGCTTTGTGCTCCGCCTTATGGTGGTCTCCTCCATCGCATCTGGCCTGTCCTTCAGCACACGCAAGGGGAAGGACGTGGTGATCGTGCTGTGCTTCTTTCGGTTCTGGCTTGGTGTCGGTATCGGCGGCGACTACCCCCTCTCTGCAACGATCATGGCGGAGTATTCCAACAAGAGAAGGCGCGGCGCCTTTATCGCGGCTGTTTTTGCCATGCAAGTAAGCCATTCATTGCATGTGAATCTTCAAAGTTGGAGCGACCTTATATATGTTTTCTTCTTATATGATGTAAGAAGTTCTTTTCTTTGCAAATTCCAGCTCCCAATTCAGCATATAATCGATGCATTTTCTATATGTTATGGATTTACAGGGTTTTGGCAACCTTGCTGCTGGGATCGTTGGCATGGTGGTAACAGGCGCATTCGTAAAGAGCAGTCCATCAAAGTACGACTTTGTTTGGAGAACCATTCTCATGTTAGGGGCCGTTCCTGCTGCCCTAACCTACTACTGGCGCATGAAGATGCCAGAGACAGCACGGTATACAGCGCTCGTGGCCAATGACGCCAAAAAGGCTGCATCAGACATGTCCTCTGTCCTCGACATGGACATCGAACAAGAGGAAGAAGCCGTGAACGAGCTAGCCCAGCAAGACCAGTACAGCCTCTTATCGGTGGAGTTTCTCCGTCGCCATGGCGTCCACCTCCTCGGCAGCACTGTTTGCTGGCTCGTGCTCGACATTACCTTCTACTCGCTTACACTGTTCATGAAGGATATCTTCACCGGGGTACGGCTGATCCACGGTCCAAGTGCTGGTAAGCCGCTGATGCGAATGATGAATATCGCAGCAGTGCAGATAGCCATTGCGCTATGTGGTACGTTGCCAGGGTACTTCGTTACTGTCGCCTTTGTGGACCGCATCGGCCGTGTCCGGATCCAATTATTTGGGTTCACCATGATGTCTGTCTTCACATTTTGCCTAGCGCTCTATCTTCATTGGAGACATGACATAATCGCCTTCACCGGCATGTATGCAATGATACTTTTCTTTGCCAACTTTGGGCCCAACACTACAACTTTGATCATTCCAGCAGAGATATTCCCAGCACGACTGCGCTCCACTTGCCATGGGATTTCTGGGGCGTTCGGCAAGATGGGCGCCGTGATCGGCGTGTTTGTGTTTCCGTACACATATCATAAGCATGGTCCATATTTGCTCCTTGCGCTTGTTGGGTGCAATTTGGTTGGTTTTATGTTTACCCTCCTATTGCCTGAGTCAAAAGGAAAGTCCTTAGAGGAGATAACGGGGGAGACGGTACATCAAGAACCCGAAGATGATCCCGCAGCGGCCGCTGCAGCTGAGTATGTACACACGGTGCCTATTTAATTGAGTTCTCTACATACTGTGCATCACCATGTTGTTTGTACGTGATCCACGATGGCATGGCCTTCAATGGTAATTTTGTATCAGGGTTTGTTTAGTAGTTTCCCAAATTGTATACAAATTGTTGTGTCATCGGATGTAAGCAAAATGTTACATGTGTTTATGATTAATGTAAACGTAAGTTTTTTGTATTGTTAACAAATGGAAAATCAATTTAGGATAATTTATGATAAATTTGCTTTATCAGCTTACTTCTTGCACACAATAAGAGAGACACGGTGAATATGTCTTCCATTTCTTATAGATATATTCTGCCCCTGATCAACATACAACAAATTTCCTCCAGTTTTCTTACTCCTCAATTCCTAAACTGATATCGTTGTTGTTGACTTTTGATGTCAACTTTGTCAATTCATCTTACTCAAGAAATTGGTTCAAACGTGTAAAATTACAAATCATGATTCTAATCTCTACTCTTTAAAATTCACAGTTTTTATTTTCTACTTACACCTGGTAAAACATTCTCACAGAGATGGCTTAGACTACGTGCACATAGAAAAATGGACCCAGAGTTGTTCCTTTTACAAACCTAACAGATAAAATCTCTCCACAGACACCGTTTACAAATCTAACGAACGAGCTCTTCTGGATCTCCCAGATCTTAGGCACATAAGGACCATTGTTAGTTAACAAATATATAACTACTCAGAACAAATATATGAGATACAAAGAAAGTTGTTAGAAAACAAAATAAATTCATTTCGGGTCATCCGGCCAGCCACTGCTATCCATCCAATAATTTATGCTTAATAATGTGAAACTTCAAATTTTAACATTAATATATTTTTTCATAAGTTATTTTTTTCTTAGACCATAGCATTAGCACTGGCATCGGCACTAGTAAGATTAAAAGCAACTTGTAACAAAATATATTATATTTAATATATTTTTAATAAAATGGATAATTAAAAATGATATTAGAAATCAACAACGATAATAATTTAGGCACATATATATGATGATTGTTAGGTCGATTGTTGGGAGTACAGTTTTTCTAACAAAGAATTTCGTGACGTGCAAATACAAGGAAAGTTCCTCCAATGCAAACATAAAGGTTGCATTAATTAAATGTTAACAAAACCATCACTTTCCATTTATAGATATACTAACCTCAGTTTTCTTGCCAGTGTACTCGACCAGACATTTGTAGCAACGGTCTCTTCTTTCTAGTCAGTGTCAGAGCTTTGGCCTGCGTACTACTAGTCATTCTAAGCTCATCTGATCCGGTGAATATTCTCAGCATATACACAATTTCCTGCTGTAATTCACTATGACTCTGGCTACCGACGAACTTAAACGCGTTGATCTGCATTCCATTCAAAATAGTATCCTTATCACAGTCATTGATCGGCCATTGCCGGACACAGCGGGCATCCATTGTTAGCCATGCGTCAGTACAATAATGTTATCAGTGGCAATGGAAACTTAGTGGCGCTGGTGATTTTGGTCAAGCATCGGTGACGGTGATGTTGGAAATTTTTCGTCACAAAAAATGGGTTCACAAATTTGTAACAGTTACTCTTACAACAGCCCTGAGATTGTTAAAAACACGGAGTTTTTGAGAAAAACATGGTCATATTTTTCAACCATTCTGTCCGTGACCGTCAGAAAATGTAAGCCCTGTGAAAAAAAAAATCGTCACTGATGGTATCAGTTGGGTATGTCACATTTTTTTCATTTAGGCCCATCTATTAGTAATTTTGATAGACTCAAACAAAAAAAAATGTCACTAATGCTACCGCCACAAAACTGTGCCAACATTGCAAGCAGGTCAGCCCATCATGGGTTTGGTCCAATTCCTGCTGTTTTTTACCGGGCTCAAATCTAGCGCTCGAGTGTTTTCCTATGGGCTCTTATGGCCCACCTATCAATGTTCAGAAACATTTGGCATCCTAACTTGGCTGAAAAAATTGTTGCTACGACGTGACCCTACGATTGGCAAAGAAATTTCACTCTGTTACGTTCGCACCTATTTACGGGCAATGATTTTGATGCTACTGTTAGTTGATATTTTAATTTTTTACCATGCCTGAAGGCATCTAGGTCGTAGGCCAAGACAGACACGCCCGAAGGCGTCCAAGGAGTGGGCACCCCCACGACCCCATCAATGCAACCGCTAATGCGGAAAATATTGCATGCGACGTTTATCAAAATTTAAGGAGCGGTTTCCAATGAAAATATAGATTTAATGTTTATTACCGAATTAACTAATTATATGAAGGTGATAACCTCTATAAGAGCAACTTCTATAGGTAATTAAACCTGGTACTTAAACACTAATTTAAGTACTTAACAGATACCTATATTAAATAATTAAACTTAAGTTGTCCCCATCCTCACCAAATCCAGTACTCATATATAGCAAAACTTTAGGTCGACCTATCCTCTGAAAAGTTACTAAAAACAGCCCACGAGCCATAATTTATAATGACATCGCTAATTTAAATTTTTTCACCTATGTAAATTTAAGTACCCAGTTGAAGTTGGGAACTTTTTTAGCTACTTATTTAGGTACTCAAATTTAATAACTATATACCTAACGTACTAACGTACTAATTTAGGTACTCAAATTTTAGGTGTCCGTTGTAGTTGCTCTAAATGGCAGATTCTATAATATACCAAAATGATTATGGACTCAGTCGCACGACTCTAGGACATCTATTCGTCATCACGCAAATACATGACATGCTACATGTAGCGTTAATTTTCTCCAAGAGGCCTGTTGGTGGTCATTAAATTTAATATCTACCACTGGATTTTTTGCATAAAATGATGAAATCAAACACCAAACTTAGATATAGGATTTAACTAATAATTTGCTCGAGTTTTGATAATTATTTATGAGACATGCTAAAGTAGACCAACTCATGTTCTTTTACCTCCTAGGAGGTGAGCCACCAATTCAATATGAGCCTTTAAATTTTGGAAGAGAAAATAAAGAAAAAAACACAAAATTTAGTTTCTAAAATTGTTGCATGCATCACTTTCTATAACTCATTGCATCACTTCCGTAACTAATTGATTTCTTTTTGAATTAAATATCATAATAATTAATAATTATGATAGAGCTTTTACCTCTTAGAGGGTAAAAGAACCATTTAATCATCAAGGTCAATGCAAATGGACGGTCCACGTTTATTTGGGTCTACCGTAGAATCTACCTTATATTGTATGTAGAAATGAATTATCCACGTTTTTCAGAAATTTTTAAGAGGAGACAAACTTAATTGTAAATAGACAAAAGATAGAAGGGAACCTCATAAGAAAAACAAACTAAAGATTGACTAGTGGGCCTATGGGCTAAAGGAGGAGACGTGCAGGGCCCAGCCGAGGTCGGCCGACTTGGAATTACTAATCTTGTGGGTGCCACCGGGCGGCTTCCACATGCCAGCCACCCCATGCTTTTTGAAGACCCTGATGGTGGTTTAGCATGTGAGTCAAGTTATCTCCGTCGACCTACTGAAAGCTATATATAGAACCCCTCCCGTCACTTTAAAACACACTCTAAGTTAGAATTAGAGCTCCATTGTCAAGGTTAGCATTAGATTTAGTGCTAAAATTCAGGAACAGAGTGCAAGGGACAAGGAGGACGTTTTCAAGTAGTTAAATCTTCCCCAAGTTGTACATTGGTGCCATTCGCGTGATTCAGAGTTGAGTGTTGAGGCGGTCGACACCGTCCCCAACATTATGTACACCTTTTGAGAATTCTTCTTCCACTTCTCCAACTTTGTACGCTACGTGGGACAACTTATTTTCAAGTAAGTCAACATGATTCTCCTTCATTTTATTTTGTAGACTTAGAAGATTAGATTCTTACTGCTTATTGGATCATCGCTCTAAATTTGACTTAGAGTACCTTAATATAAAACTATGCACTAGATTTATAGTAGTAATTTACTACATAAGTATGGTGCCGAGGCAAGTAATTACCTTTATTTACTATGTACTCCACAATTCGTAGAGGTAGGCGGCAGATGGTGATAGCCCTGTCTGTACTTTGTATTTCTTTACATTTGGGTACGTAGTGGTGCTGAAAGCAAGATCAGCTTGTAGATTCAGGAGGAAACTTGTGCTTGAGGTAGTGCGTTAAGAATCGACTTGACTTAGTCTAGATTTAGAAGACATGAGAATCCCTCTCTACCCAACTGTTGGTATTTCTTACGTCCATAGATAAATCTGCAAGCGCACGAACTATCGCTGTAGCACTTCTCTCAAGATTATTCCTAAGGTTATCGAACATGAGTAACATGTGTGTAATGTTTTCTAACTTCTTCCAAGGACAACAAAAACTAGTAGGATGGGATAAAGAGGGGTTCTCAAGATGGCTAAGTCTAGGACAAGGTAAGGTCAATTCCTAGCACATTACTTCGGGCATCGGTTTCCTCCATAAAACACAAGCAACTCCGGCTTCCAGCACTATTATGTACCAAAACGTGAAGGATTTCAAAGGACGGATAGGTTTGTCACCACCTGCAGCCTACCTCTACAGACCGTGAAGTACGCAATAAATAAATATGACCACTATCCTAGACACCACATCTACAAAATAGGTTACTCCCTTATCCTCGCGAGCAAAAAAGTTCTAAGGTACTCTAAGCAATATAGAGTGATGAACCCGTAAGCAGTAAAGACTAGATCTTATTAAATCAATAGGCTAATGAACAAGCTTGAAGATGGTGTCGATAAGCCCGACACTCGTCTCAGCACCCCTCGAGAGCAACACCGAAGTACAATGTTGGAGAAGACACAGGCCCAACTCTCCTCCGCACGATCTTCGGAGACAATCTTGGGGCACAAGCGTGGAGAAGATGCTGACAGGGCTGGCACTTATCCTTGATACCCCTCACTCTCTCTCCCTATCTTCAAAATATTAAGAACTAGTGCTAATGGCTGTTGACATGGTGCTCTTTGCCTTCTTGTTGTATTGTGTCTCGAAGCGGGGGGAGGTGCCCTCCCTTTATAGGCTGCCAAAGGCGGTTCCCAAAGGGAATATTCGTCGTCATACCCGCGGGAACAGCTTGACGTGCGTGTCAAGGTTCCACCAGTCAAAACTTGGCACAAAAGGCATGAACCGACGGTCGAAGGTCGACCGACCGACTGTTGGGCCCAATCACCGAATTTCCCGGGGCTGTCTTGCCGAGCCCATTGTGGTCTTGTAGGACAATGATCATCGCCAGAGCCTTTAGAAGATGGTCGGTCGACCTCGGGTGTCAAGCGACCTGGGATCAGCTCTGTTTAGCTGATTCTTTTCTAGGTGTTTCCTTTGAGGGTCCTAAGACCTGTACCACTGGCCAATGGTCATTTTGAGCTCGTTTACTCGCCTTTGCAGACACTAGAATCCATTTTCTTGCCCTTGATTTGCAGGAAGTATGTTTTCTCTTATTTACTTTTTCTCAATTCCGACTATAAATCACCTTCATGCATAATTCCACCAACACTAGTTAGTAATAAAACCCTACCACTATATTGGTTTTCACTTGGATATCCTTTATGCTAGGATTTGACTGTCAAATGTGGGTTCTATGGACTGCCAACAAATGCCCCCACACCTAGCCCTTTGCTCATCTTCGAATAAAGATGAATGACTAAGGTATAACAACACTTCTTATAGTATGATGCTAGCATGAGTTATTCCAAGTCATACCTTGCACTTGTGAACCTTGAAGTGTCTATCACATTATCCTAGGTGGTTGAGAAATGGAATGGCTTTGAATCAAATAATCTCTTTCTCTCCTGCTAGTTAACTTGGAGTTTTTAGTATGTTTTCAGAAATAAGCAAAGCTTTATTTCTAAACTAATTTCTCTCAAGTCGCTCAATGTGTATGATTCCTCACCATAGCATTGAGTTGCCTATATGATTTTACTATTAAGAAGGCTTTTTGTCGAGCTCAAGGCAGGTTTCTAATTGAAGCATACTTGTTTACATATATTGCAAAGTTAAAAACCGGATCTATGGAGAGAATCACACAACCTGCTAAAGATGTATATGTGTATGGATGGACGGACGGATGATGGATGGATAAGTGAGTGGATGGATCATGTGTGGATGAAGTGTTTGGGTGAATGGATGGATGCATGGATAAGAGTACTCCTTTCAGCATGATCTCCCTCTCCACTTGATTTTTATTCAGAGAACATGTCTATCTTTCTTTCTCTATATTTTTTTTTATGCTCGAGAATATTTTCTCTTTTTTAGCATTTGATTTTTCTCTCCTTTTTATTTTCTCTTTTTCCCTTTTTCTCATGGCCCATGACTCTTTTGCAAAGCTATTGAAAAGAGATCATGGCCTTATAGAGTATCTATATTTTGAATTTGGCAGACGCATCGATTGTTCGTGGTAGCTTGGGCTGGTCACAGGTGCATCGGGCCACTCTCAATTGTGTGGTTCCGAAAAAACTAGGGCTCTTCTCGTATGAGCAGGCTTATCAACCACTCAGAATAGGGAGCTTCCAGAGGGAAGTCCAGCTTTGGGACGTTGCCCCTCGGATGAAAATAGATCTCGTCGGGACGGGCTTGACAAAAGTCAGTTAGCAAGCGGGTGTTCCATAAAATGAAAAAAAAAGAAACTAGGATTCTTCCGAACTCACTCCGTGGCCAAAACCATCTTCTCACTTTGACCTCCTACATATCGGATCCCAGATGCCATGGTGGCAACGATGATGTTACTTTCACGCAGGAAATTATAATTCGAGAAATACTCCCCCTCTTGCAGCGAGAGCCCACTCCTACCTAAGGAAGGGGCTTGTAGATCTATATTTGGATTAAGGGGCGGTATGGATGGAAGAGCGCTTCTATTGGTAGGCAGTCACTGGCCGAGGAGGCAGCTCTCTCTATCTACAATGAAAAGAGGAGAGAAGTAGCAGACTAGAGTAGTAATTTACTGTATAGGTGTGTTTTTAGGAAAGCAATTACCTTTTGTTCATTACTTTACTCCACGGTATGTAGATGTAGGCAGCAAGTGGTGACAGCTCTGTCCGTCCTTTGTAATCCTTCATGTTTGTGTAAGAAACCGGTATGGAGGTAGTGCGATAAGAATCGACCTAATTTTGTTCTCCTGTTCCTCTTCTGCTATACTTAAAACAAACCAGCATGCAGGTTCCTAATAATTTTTTCTCTGTCATTGAAATTTTGGTTTGGTATTCTGCTTTTGGAGGCTGTTTTTTGAACTAAATCTTATTAATTTTCTTTAGGGGTGGTTTGTGGCAAGTGCAGATACTTCAAGTGGCCCAAATAATTGTCCTTTGCTTGTGTTGTACTCCTTCTGCTATTTAATTGTTGTCACTGTTGACTTCTAACATCTATTTTGACCATGCATCTTGTTTAAAAAGAATGATAAATATAGTCAATTTTTGTTATAATTTGTTTTATCCTTGATAGTGTTTGAAACACGACTAATAATTTATCACATTTAGCCAAATTTTTAAATAAGATAAATGGTCATAGATAATATTAGAAGTCAATGGTATTTTAAAACAGGATGAAGTACAACGTAGCACAAACAAACAACTATTATTTATACCTTTGTAAATGAAAAAAAAAGGATTTTGAAGTGTGTATTCCATCCATCCCAAAATAAGTGATGCTTTTGACTTTTAGATTGAAATCAATCTTTGATAATTCGTCTTATTCCAAATATTTATAAAAATAAAAAAGTCATGCTTAAGTATTTTTAATTATAAAATATTGCAAAATAAAATAAATAATATTATCACAAAAATTTTAAGCAAGATGAATAGTTAAACATTAATAAAGAAACTTATTATGGAACAGAGGGAGTCTGTAATAATCCTCGCCAAACTGCCAAAATGCTGATTTGAGGAGAATCTTTGCTCTCTGTTGGCAAGAGGCTAAAAGCCAAAGTAGTGGTTATTACATGGCAAATTCTACAGTAGACCCAAATGAACGTGAACTGTCCATTTTCATAGATCTCGAGAAAGAAATGGTTCTTTTACCTCTTAGAAAGTAAAAACACTAAAATAATTAATAATTATTATAATATTTAAATTGAAAGGAGATCAACAAGTTATGAAAAGTTGCATATATTATATATTAGGTAAGTGACTATTTTGAAAATAAATGTCATCATTGGAAAGAAATTGCTTCATTGAAGAAAATTTCACCGGAGACATCGCATGAACTATTTTTTTTCTTTCAAAATTTGACAGTTCAGATTGATTTGAGATTTCACCCTAGTTGAAAGAAAGGGAGGTGGTCTACCTTAGCGCTGCCCTATTACATAGGACCTCCAGCACACGTGCCGTCCAGAGACTACTTAAGCACCATGTAGCTAGATGGTACAAAAATTTCTTTCTCGATTGTGTCAACTTAGTGGCTCTTCACGAGTTTTTTTATATCCTTACAAGTCATATTCATAACACATGTTAACACAGGAGACAATCTGTGCTGAGATCATTGCTCGCTGTCAAACAAGTAGAAAGGATTTCATAGAAGAGCAGTTGAAACTGTAGGAAATGATTCGCACCTAAAACACAGCATGCGGAAAACAAGTTCACATCTGGCATAACCACAACATTTTGACCTTTAGTCAGTTAAAAAATGTGTAACTATCCTTCGTGTTTGAGAAAAAAAATGTGTAACTATTATGGCAATATAGTAATATGCAAACCTATATAGATTTTGAAGTAAGCCTATACTGAGAACAAAGAGAATGAAAAACTACCATGGCAAAACTAGATTCACCACCAGCAACATATTTATAAAGAATTGCTAAGCAAGTCAATACCGTCTTCACATTAAAAAAAGTGATTGCACACAGCTATTCAATCTTCTCGAAGAATAGGCTTTAGATATGTTCTTCGTTTAGTCAGTTCTTTAGCTCAAGAGAGCAACAATTGGATCGTATGAATTGGAGCAAAACTGTGAATCTGTGATCTGTCAGCTTAAAATTGTTGCAAAGCACTGCACTTAACTGGCAAGCACAATTTTGAGTTCAGCAATCACAGGTCGTTCCATGGATTTCCAATAAATCGTTAATGCCCATTTACGTGTTGATCCTTTGAACCCTCACAAAATAAGGAACTAATCAAGCAAGTTTTTTTGTCGTCGGCCAGTACATAGAAATTTGCCAGAGCCAGATGGGGGCATTTCTAGAGCTAGAAGTGTCCATGTTAGTTATGGCTGGTTAGCCGCGATTGCCCTGAGTTAGTTGTGAAACACGTTTCCTTTTTCTTCGTTCATGACAATATCTTCTTTGACTTTGCTTACGATTTTTCGTCTTGCTACGTGTCTGGATTTTTTTCCACAAAATTAATAGAGTTATATCACTTCAATCTATTGAGACCATGTTGCCGGGAGAATATACTCCCTTAAGTTTTAAAATATTGACATGATAACTTTAACATTATCTTTGATCAATTATTTTCTTAAAAATTATAACAAATGTGATATATTTTCTGATAATTTGCTTTACATTAAAAGTATTTAAAACATGATTAATAATTCTGCACATATAATTTTTTTTCAAAAAAAGCTTACGGTCAAAGAAAACATTACGGTGATAATATTTTTAAAGCAGAGAGTACTACTTGTCTTTGAGTGAGTAGCTAGGCTAGCCAGCAAATAAAATACGGAGGAGAAGGAATTCGTAGTAAAACAGAGCCTGATCACGCTGGATGCTAGCTTGGCCGAAATATATTGTCTTGTATATGAAAGCAGACAATGTTCGGGCTCCGGGAGGCATATTCCCCGGATAATTCTACATCATGTGTTGAAGTCCAAGCATTCCCATCTGAATTTTCTTTTAGATGTTGATGAGTAGAACTTGATAACACTCCCGTGTCGGGATAGCTTGCCTCCACGGTTTGCACTGCTGACATTCGGTTGGTTTGTTTTCATAAGGCTTGAGTGCGAAACTAGCTACCTACCATATGCAAAATTATCCATAGGCGAATAAAATGGCATCCATATTCCACAGAGTAATTAATTTCCTGCAACACTATTGCAGACCTATATGGTATGGTACATATTGTTTTACTGCCCTCTCCTGCTCCAGTTAATTTGGAGCCGATAGGCCAATTATCTGCAATGGTAGTTCCAAGCTGATAGCACGACATGTTTCCTTGCACTTCTAAGAATGACAGGAAAAGAAAAGACGAGTCCAACACAAATCAATATTGAGTTTTATGTACCAACCAGTTGACCTCAAATGCAGCTTTCATGGGTGCAAGCGTGAGTTAGAAGTAGACTACAACTTATTTTTTTGATAAATTATGCTCGCCAGATTTGAACTCGAGACCTCTTACTTTAATACCATAATCATATTAAGTTTCATGTACCAACTAGTTAACTTTAAAAACTTAAACCGATAGAAAAAAGTGGACAACTCACTTTACTCCAACAATCACCATCCAAGATATGCGCAAAATCCGAAACGTGGACACGTACAGGGCCTGCAACGAAATCATTTGCGTCACAGGCCATTACAAATGGTAGCCTTTTAGCAGCGACACATGTATGGTACTGTTTCATAGTTAAGGGTAACGTATTGACCACTAGCTACTAGGACCGGCACTACTTATATGACCACGGCGCCTAGTCTTTTCTGTAGTACACAAACCCATCCAAGCAAGTGGCATCTTCGTGCTATCTCTATCTTCGTTTGGATCTGAATCTCATCTCTTCCCTGGATACGGCAACAAGCTGCAAACTGAACGGTCTGTGTCTAATTTCTTAATCAATTACTGCTTTAACTTTTTCGATTGATTTTTGATACTGTAGTACTTCTATTTTGATCTCATCTCTGCTTTAATTGAATGATCGGTGTCGAATTTTTTAAAGAATTATTGCTTCAATTGTTTGCCATGAATTACAGATTGTTTGTTCTGATCTTTCCATTGCTGTTATTTTAGAGATCATAAAAATGGAAGGCATATTATTGAAACTGTTTGTTAGATCTCATCACTCATTCAGATTTAGGTTCAAAAACTTTATTTAAATTTAGTTGGTAGCAACTTTATTTTACGAATCATCATAGTACCAACCCTAGAGTACTGGAATGTCTGAAGCTTTTATCTAGAAAAAGATTTTATTTACCATTCTTTGGTTTTAAAAAGTCTCAGTCAGGGGTAATTATATGACTCCAAATACTGCTTTCGTTCCACGTGTATTTCCACAGATACTCCACGACAACATAAACGACAATCCACGATTTGTCCAAAGTATTTTTTTAACGTTTTTATTTGTCTATGCTACCAGGGAGTCGAAGTTCCTGGGAAACCTAGCCACGTAGAAGGAAGAAAAACGTAGTTGATTGACTTCATTCCCGGTAGGCCATTCGCGAAGCCTAAAAGATGATGCAAGTACCGGATCCTCTACCGTCCACAAACTCAACGAATATTACCAAACTAGTTTTGGATATGCACTACAACAATACTGCAGATAAACAGTTTAACATGACCTACCTGCAATAAATCCATCGACGATTGATTGTAGCAGAACTTGCTCCGTGACATGAGCTAGAAGCTTCTAGTTTCAGAATTTTATTCTGACCTGCAGGATGAATATATGAACAAGCTCCAAATTTGTAGGAATGAGACGTCCTATATAACTGGCAGCAGATCTGCAGACGATTTCTCCACATAAAGGTTTCATTAGAAAAGAGATCTGACACTTAGCCGGGCACTTGTTCGCTTTGAGCAGGTGAAGAGAAACACCGAGCTAAGCTCAGTTTCAGAGAGCATGGCACACGATCACAAGGTGCTGGACGCCTTGGGCGTGGCGAAGACGCAGTGGTACCATTTCACAGCGGTGGTGATCGCCGGCATGGGCTTCTTCACCGACGCCTATGACCTCTTCTCCATCTCCCTCGTCACCAAGCTCCTCGGACGCATCTACTACTTCAATCCCAGCTCCAGGAGTCCCGGCACCCTGCCGCCCAGCGTCTCCTCTGCCGTCAATGGCGTCGCCTTCTGTGGCACGCTCGCCGGCCAGCTATTCTTCGGCTGGCTCGGTGACATCATGGGACGCAAGAAGGTCTACGGCATGACTCTCATGCTCATGGTTTTATGCTGCCTCGCCTCCGGCCTCTCGTTCGGGTCCACACCCAAGGGTGTCATGGCCACACTATGCTTCTTCAGGTTCTGGCTCGGCTTCGGCATCGGCGAAGATTACCCGCTGTCTGCTACCATCATGTCTGAGTACGCCAACAAGAGGACGCGCGGCGCGTTCATTGCTGCAGTCTTCGCCATGCAGGGCTTCGGCAACCTCACTGGCGGCATCGTGGCCATCATCATCTCTGCCACGTTTAAGGCGCGCTTCGATGCCCCTGCATACAAGGATGACCCAGCCGGCTCCACGGTGCCATAGGCTGACTATGCGTGGCGCATTGTTCTCATGTTCGGCGCCATCCCGGCGTTGCTCACCTACTACTGGCGCATGAAGATGCCCGAGACGGCGCGCTACACCGCGCTTGTTGCCAAGAAGGCGAAAAAGGCAAACTTGGACATGGCACGAGTGCTCAACGTTGAGCTTACCGAGGAGCAGCAAAAGGCAGAGGAGCTCGAGTGCCGTGAGGATTACGGCCTCTTCTCCCGGGAGTTCGCCAAGCGGCACGGCCTGCATCTACTCGGCACGACAGTGTGCTGGTTCATGCTGGACATCGCCTTCTACTCGCAGAACCTGTTCCAGAAAGACATCTATGCTGCTGTGGACTGGCTGCCCAGGGCCTATACTATGAACGCCCTCGACGAGATGTTCATGATCTCGCGGGCGCAGACATTCGTCGCATTGTGCGGCACCATCCCGGGTTACTGGTTCACCGTCTTCTTCATCGACATCATCGGGCGCTTCGCAATCCAGCTCGGCGGCTTCTTCTTCATGACGGCGTTTATGCTCGGTCTCGCCATCCCGTACCACCACTGGACCACGCCAGGGAACCACGCCGGCTTCATTGTCACGTACGCCTTCACCTTCTTCTTTGCCAACTTTGGGCCCAACTCCACCACCTTTATCGTGCCAGCCGAGATCTTCCCGGCACGCCTTCGGTCCACTTGCCATGGCATCTCGTCAGCTGCAGGGAAGGCCGGCGCCATCGTGGGATCCTTCGGGTTCTTGTATGCGGCACAGAGCACGGACCCAAACAAGACGGACGCTGGGTACCCGCCGGGCATTGGCGTGCGCAACTCGCTGTTCATGCTCACCGGGTGCAATGTCATTGGGTCTCTGTTTACCTTCCTGGGGCCGGAGTCGAGGGGCAAGTCGCTCGAGGAGCTCTCCGGCGAAAAGGACGAAGCGGCAGCTAGCCCGGATAAGCAGCAGACAATGCCAGCCGAGCAATTAGAGTGAAAGGATCTCGATATCCCTAATATTTCACTAAATACGATGTCAAATTTTGTAGTTAAATAAATTTCTGAAAGCATGTCGCCAGATATAAATATCGTTCGACATATTCCTTGCATTTCTAAATTATTATCTTCCTTCATAATTTTATATATTTAGACTAATTTTTAAGAAAAAAGTCGTTCGTGCTACTCTTATAGAAATCGCAAAATAACCAAGTCCCAAAGATTGTCTCAACCACCTTTAAGGTGTGTGGTGACTGATACAGAAACCGACTCAAGTACAGCAAACCGCACCATGAGTCAAAAACAAAACATCACAGGTTATAGTTCAAACACATTAGATGGGCACAGTCCTGAAGAAAGGAAACTTAAGAATCGCTGGGATATTAACATTTTTTTATTTTACTTATATCTATAATAGTATTGATATTTATAAAGATTAGTACATTATAAAAACAAATATTCCCTCCGTTCTAAAATATAATCATTTTTAGGTTTAGTCAAAATAAAAAAAAATTATCACTTTGACCACTAATAATATATAATTAATAATATTTTATCATATACAAAATATATTTTTTGGATTCATTATTAAATAAACTTTCATAAAAATTATATTTTTATATTAAAAACTATGTAATTTTCTAAATATTATTGGTAGAAGTTAAATTTTTTTGACATTATTCAAACCTAAAAATGCTTATATTTTAGAACGGCAGAGGTACTCACTCTGTTCTTAATTTGATGTCGCCGTTGACTTTTAATCTTAACTTTTACCTTTCGTCTTATTAAAAAAATATATAAAATTTTAAGTTGTGATTCAAATAACTCTAATGATTAATCAAATTATAACAAAATATTATCACAAATTTTTGAATAAGATAAATGGTCAAAGTTAAAATTTAAAGTCAACGGCGACATCAATTTAAGAACGAAAGAAGTAGTAGTTGATTAAATGGCCTACTAATTAAACAGATAATAGTGGTCCATCCAGGAAAAAAGTTCCCTGCAACCTGTCCACAGCCGCGTGTACAGACGGGACAATCGAGCGGGGTGCCCACGAGGCTACTTTGGCTCGCTTGATAGAAGTATGGCCTGCTCCATCGAAGCCCACATCAGCTCGTTCGCCTAACGGCTCATTCCGGTACCGCTTTTTACAAACAGAAAAACTGCTTCTAATCTAAAAATCAAATTTTAATAAAATCTATCTGAAACATTTTAGTAATTAGTCAGTTTTCTACTTAACCAACCGATTTTAAAGGTATATTGACAGGATTTTACGGTTTTAATAATGTTTCACTGGTTTACCACTCAGTTTTAGCTATTAAATTTCCAAAAAATTAAAATAAATGTTTTAAATAGAAATCAGATGACCGATAAAACTGGTCTGAATAGATTTCATTGAAAACCATGAAATTGACGTGTTTCCAAAGCTTTAGTGAACCTTGATTGTGGCCACTTAGGTTTCTTAGTCGCGCATGGACACTTTGGTCATATCAAAACATTCGCATTCTTTTTTTGCGATGGTGTACTAAATTATTGTCTTCACGACAACATTCACCATTGTTACTGTCGACGTCTGAAATACGACTTCCGAAAACTGACAGATATTGTAATTAGGGTCAAGTGTGTGAGTATTATGAAGCTAATCACAAAGAGGACTAACACAAAAGAGTTTAAACCGGTTCAGGCCTTCCGAAGGATAACAATCTTACGTCCAGTGAGTATGTACTTAGACAGGTTACATATTTATAAGAGGGACGTGTCTCTTGTCTAATGACAATTACTATGTTATAAAACTGACAACGTCTATTTTTAATTACAATGAGCGCGGCTATTAAACGTAACAGACTTTTAATCGGCGTTAACTCTTGACAATTAATCGTGCTTCAAATGCCACATCATGCGTCGGAGGGTAGTGGTTAGCCGTTCCGCAGATGACCGTTTATAACTAGGCCAAGGCCCACAAAGCTCTTCGGTAAATCTTGGTTTCGGCCTACTTCTATTCGGGAGACGGAAATTGAGGCATCGACATAAGCTCTTGAACACGTCTCTAAGTGGTAGCCTGACTTTGGTCTTCGGTAACTTGATCGTTGTAGATAAGATCAAACCATACCTCCTCTCTGTCATTGCTGTTGCAAACTTGAGGATATGTTCAAATGACAAGACTAAACGGTTGGTTTCAATTTTTGTCTTTACTTCTGTTGCCTCGATTTCTTCTTCTGACCTGTTCGAGCGTTGTGCTTTCCACTGTCAGAGAGCAAAGATTAGGCGTCTTTTGAGATCTCGAAGGATCGTTCCCACTTATAAATAGGGAGGACAGGATAAAGTTCTTCTTTAGAACACTTTCTTTCTCCAACTCATTTCAGATCTTTGTGCGATAACTGCCCAGGCATATCCATGGGCAGGAAACATTTAGCCAAGAGGATTCGGCCTTCTTGTCCTTCTTGTTGAGTGTTGGAGAGGATTCTTCTTCAACAGGAGAGCAGGAGCCACCAGCCCCTGCTATGTAGGAGGATCTGATGGATCGTGTTCTTTCTCTAAGGTTGCCTAACGTTGAGTAGATCTATGGAGTTCCTCTTGGTAGGTTTCCTGAACTGATGGAGGAGGATGAATAGGATGTCGTGAATCTAGAAGCTGATCCCAACACTTCTGGAGATGCTGAGTTGCTCGGCGTCTTTATGTTGAGTTGAATAAAATCCACCGGAGGGTGCCAAGCCCTAATTAGGTGGTAGTCTTGAATGACTCTGAAGGAGAGGATGACGATGGAGAGAATGAGCATGTTGAAACTCCTCCGATTCTTCCTTACTCAGGACATCATTCCTTGATGCCTTCCTCAGGGAGAGGAGAAGAGGAAGAAGCGGTCAGCCAAGAGAATACTGGTCTCTCGGAATCGTCTTCCCCTCTTGGTGCTCAAAAGGGGTCTTCGTCCAAGAACAAAAGGGATGATAGCTCTTCTTAGCTTTAGATCTTTTTTTAACTGGAGTTTTTGGACTGATAATGTAATCGTAGTTATTGTAAAAAATCTTGTTCTATCTTCTATGAAGCTTCCTTCATTCGAAAATTGTGTAATGTCCAAGGATCCAGATATGTCTTATGAAACATTTCTTAAAAATAATAAATGTGTACTTGTTCGGGCTTACTTTCCTTAGCGCGTTACTGCAACTATAATTAACTGAACCGTTCGTACTTAGAATTAGTCTCTTCAGGCTTTCAAGTTTTGATATTTGAACTCCTCATGTGCGTTACCACTTTAGGCACAAAGAGGTACAAACGACCGAACACATTTAGCGTGTTTGAGTACATCGAGTGTTTGTGGTACATTGTAACCGAGCCCTTTGCGAGCGTTGAGCTCATCAGGCATTGGAAAAGAGATGCTGTGGGTCCCCTTTGCACTGCGTTGAGCACTTCGGGTGTTCGGACATTGAGCCCTTTGCGTGCGTTAAGCACATTGGCCATTTTGCCATTTCCCTGCGGGCCGATAGCTGTTCGGGTTATCAAGGTTCCTTCTTTGAGAAGCTTTGTCGATTCGAATTTTAATAACTGACACTGTTGTGCCTTTAATAGGCCTGGCACCGAGAGAAAGTTTCTCCACTATCTCAGCGCCGTTCCCCATTCTTTCTTTTCAATTCAAGCATCGCCACTTGAGCAACACTCTCCGCCGCCCTCAGATTGTTTTATAGGTTATGTTCTCGCCCAGACATTCAGAATCTGATAGTTCTTCCATGTCTCCTCCTCCGGCCCGCAGAGCAATGGTCACTAGAAACGAAGTGGATTTTGTGTTCCTGCTTCGCAATTCTTCATATCTGTCTGCAAAGCTTATAAGATAGAGTTAGTCCACCTTAAACCTAGTGCCATAGCTTCTTTAAGCATATTTGTGATGCTCTGTGAATGCTGGCTGGGAATCGAACCAGATCTTGCCCTTTGAAAAACCTTGTATACAGCCTCTTACTATAGTAAACAAGTGATAATTTTTCCGGTGGGCTTCACCTTGAGGAGCGAGAAATAGTATATTGATCCATGCCTCAAGAAGAGATGAAAGAGAAGTGATTATAGGTGGTTCCTCATGGAGATTCTAAACAAATCGGCAATAAAAGAGAAATACATAATGCTTGAAACCCCAAAAAATCCACCCAAAAACTACCAAATCCGAGATTTCACCGAAAAGCTCCAAAAGACTAAAGAACGGGAGGAAAAAGAGAATGGACACGAAAATAACTTGTTCCATTGATTGAAAGGTTCAGGTTACAATTAAAAACTTAGCTAGAAAACGGCCCTCATCCTCCCACTCTTTCAAAGAACAAAGATTGACTCTCATACAATCTCTCCTCTCCTCTAAAACATGAAGCACACCCTAGCACAAGCAAAATGAACTACTTCAAATGGCTAGGTGAGAGTCCCTCACACTCTCCAACCAGCCACCCCTCTATTCATAGCCTCTCAAAGCATGTCTAAAACACCCTTACTTTTAAACATGACTTACGGGCAAAATCATCCAACTTTTCATCCGACGCTCGGATGCCATCGCGCTCTTCATGACTTTACTTCGCCGCGACGAAACCTTCGCGATGGTGCCACGTACACCACCATCCACCGCCTTCGGTTTTGAGGCTCAACCGAGAAACCGTCTTGCACGCTTCTCAAAGCATGTCTTCTCGATGTCGACGCGTGTCACCTTGTCTTGCGATCCTAACCGTCGGTAAGTCTCTCCGTCCCACTCCTCGGGCCCTCTTGTCACTTGCACCGGCATCTCGCTCACCTTAACTTGATCAACCCACCGTCTTCATCACTTCCACCATTTTGAGGCGCAACCGTGAAACCATCCATGCTTGTTGCCTTCTCCACATGTAAAGTGTGGATCAACCTCACTCGACTTCTTGATCGTCCGGCCACAAGTCTCCAACTTGTGCCCAATCCTCCTGCCGCTGACCGTCAAGTTGACTCCGTGCACCTACACATCATGAGACAAGCAAACATGTTTCCTTCTCCTCTAAACACTCAACCATCTTCACCATTTCACAAGTTAGTCAATAATCAACTAAGACTCAAATGTGATCCCAAGAACTTTGCAACTCAAACCAAATTCAAACTCGTCAATGACTCATCACTCATAATGAACCATGGCAAATCTTAACATGGTCCCTCAATTGTAAATTTCAAATTTATGGGGAAACTAGTCTTGTCATCCCTTACTTTGACACCGTTAATTGTAAAACTAATGAAAGCGTCAAATAGGGAATGAATGATCGATTAGAGTTCAAAAGCTAAGTAATTTCGAAATATTTGAGTGGACCAAGGAGGGAAGACAGTTTTAACAGAGCAAGATAAGGAAGTGTCGTTATTTTCTTTATCCTTGCTTTCTTGGTTTTAGTGAACCAAAATCTGTGTGCCAGCATATAACAGCGATCTTGACTCGAGCACCAAATGCCGTTTATCAAGCGCTGAGTCGCTAGGCTCTTCTTTGGCGCTAAGTCAACTCAAATACACAGCGAATTATATGTGTCAATTGTTTGCTGCTATATTTTCTTTCATCATCTCCGACACAAGCTCACAGGCGTTGCGGCTGCAATAAGCCTTGAACCGCTTCCCATAGGCTGCCATCGGAAATAAGCTGAGAAGTACCTCAAACGCTAGAATTCCCATCGGCAGACAAATTTTTTCTAACGCCTTACAATACTACTATACGGTTTGTAACACTACAACGTGTAAACAGCTTGCAAGGTCGCCTATGTGGAACACCCTCAATCACGATGCTATATCCACCATCGCCTCCGTCCCCATCCCCACCGAATCCAGCGGTTCTCACTTCGGGAACGACGATTCGGCAACGAGTGCACAATATAATTTGAGCTGTCAAAAGTCAAAACAGTTAGCTTCGACACAGCTGTTTCGCAGATAATCTCGCTTTCTACGGAAGCATGCAAAGTCCCCGCGTCGCTGTATATCCCAGCCCCAGGCATGGTCGGATGAGGCACACAGGGATCGGTACGGTAAAAACAAAGTGCCAGTGACACCATCGCGGTGTGACGACGCTCTGGCTTTGGCTGGTGGGTGCACCGACGACTCCGAAAGTCCTCGATTCCCGACGTCAACACCATGTCCACATCTTCCCGGCCTGGAGCCCCCGCCCACCACCGCACCGTCGAGCTCGCCGGCGCGCTGGACGTTGACGCTCACGCCGGCATGGCATATGCTCAGGAATACACTACGGTTATCTTTTTTTTTCCCCTTCTTTTGGTAAACACGGCCAGCAAATTCAGCAATACAGGACGATTATACTCGTACTGGGCAATACAAGACGATTGCCATGGGGACAATACACATACAACCCGGTCCGGAAATGGTGAAGACCCTGTTGCGGTCAGAATCGTCAGATGATACCACAAGTAAGCTGGAAGCCACAGTCCAGTTCAGAAAACTCCTTTCAGACAGGACCAGAAATGTCCAAATATGCGTGATGTTGGCTCCTTTCTGTGCTATAGCTGCGCTTGCAGAGAAGAACGCGACTGATAAAAATCATCAGAGCAGATGTCCTGCCTTGATTTGCACGTAACGTTATCACGGGCATTAGACTAGTAAAATTAAAACGTTCTTGCCTCCTTAGGCGTCCTGTTTTGTAAAGTATAATAGCTCCTTAGAAGAACAAAGCAAGAATCGATGTCAACAGGAGCACTAAACTGAGTTTTTTTTTAAAAAAAAAAAACAGATTAAGATTCAAAATTTCCATACAGGAAAACAAAACATTGAAACCAGTTTTTATTATGTAGCAGCGGTAATCGATTAATCATGGCATTCTTCCTTTTCGGTACAAGTCACACATCGCTAAGGAAACACAAACTATTTGTCATAATTTATAATCGGAAATTTGAAAGAACAGTCTTCTCCCTGCCATCCAATCCAGTGTTGTAGTATTGCGCAACGTAATCTCTGACCAATGTTTCCCTGTAGAGAGGGGGGTTCTCCTCGGAGAGAAGCTCCTTGATTGGACCGTAGAGTCTCGTCGAAGCAGGATGAAAATGCGTGCTGAAAAAACACGCAATTGATACTCTTGGTCCTGCGTTCTTCGCCACCACTCTGTGTTCCACACTAACGAACTTGTCGTTGGAGATCAACTGAACAGTTCAACAAAGAAATCAATCTCAAAAATCAAGCGGGACACACGAGTTTGTTCAGTTCAAGGTTGGATGATCCCTGCGTACCTGCAAGAGATCGGCTATGTTGACGATGAATGCTCCGGGGGTCGGCACAACATCGACCCAGCGACCATCATGGAGGATCTGGAGGCCACCAATTTCGTCCTGCAGAAGTACGGTCAGGAAGCCGGAGTCTGAATGCCGGCTCGTCCCGATGGCGAGTTCAGGCTGGGGACACGGAGGGTAGTAATGGGAAACTATGATCTGTCCCTGGTTGCACTCTATATCTGTCAAATAGGTTGGTTTAAGGCCAAGAGCCTCGGAGAGCAGCACGAACAATTTGTCCCCCAAATTCTTCACTTGTTTGGCATATTCAAAGAGAGCATCCCTGCAGATCACCGTATGCATGAGCTACAATCAAAAGCTAGATGATACGGAACCAAACGTAAAGTTTTTATCGGACTGGCGGACTAAAACTAAGCATGAAGTTACATTGCCATGCTTGCAAAATACTCCCCTCCGTCTCAAAACATTAAGGATTATAGGTTTCAAACTTTGTCTCAAAACATATATATAGGAGATTCTAGAGGTATGACAAAATATTTGTAATCAATTTGGTAGGGATTGTTGAGCTAAAATGGGAGTACACTAGTCTTTTATGTACATTACTATTTTAACTGAGATGCTACAATCGCTTATTGGGGACAAAGGGAGTAAAGGGTAGTAGTCCTAAGTCACTCCTGTAAATGTAAATACACTTTCGTTGTATAGTTAAAATTGCAAAGTGATTTGTCCTTAGTATATTATGGTAGACTCAAGATTAATTTGGAAGTAGAAATTGACTTCTTCCTTTTTCTGTGTATAACCACTAGTAGTTATTTATATGATATATCGCAATATCAACACAATCATTCGAGCATACGGCACTAATAATTATCTAGACGTACTACTTTTGTATGAATTTTCTTATTCGACAGATTGATGACCACGAAAGGATCACCCAAAATTTAACACATTTTCGTCACGGGTCATAATTTAACATGCACAATATGTGACAAATGAATTTTCCTTAAGCGAGCTTATATATTTCAGATCGTAACATAGAAGTATTTTTCTTGCTTGTACTACTAACTGGACAGTGGACTGGACACTGGACCAGAGACCGGAAAGAGGAAAGGCTTCGTCGGGGCGAAAAAAAAAAGAAGAGAAAAGGCGCGTGAACGACCGAGGACAGTTAATGCGACAAGCGACCCGTCGCCCACCAGTAACAAAAAGCTGTGGTAGCTTTTCCGCATCTAGCAGATGGATCTTTCCGCCGATTTGCTTTTCATCAAAAAGGAGCGAAGGGACGACCGCAGGGTAGAAGTAGGACTCTGTATGCCAAGAATCTCGATCCACACCCCGCCTCGTCAAACGTCGGAGGAAGGATTGGATTGGGAGATTCTTCCGATACAAAGTCCTGGGCACCCAGCATCGTCTATGCTGCTAGCAGTAATTACATTTCGAGGAACAAGGCAGAATCAAAAGACATGAAGAAAAGAGAGGACGCATGAGCAATGTCGGCTTCAGCGAGGCACGGACGCGGTCACCGGTTGTGGAGCGGATCCGGGCAGCTCGGGATCCGCCGCTTGCTCTCCTCCTCCTCCGGCATCCTCCCGGGCACCGGCCGCGTCCCCACCATCGGCTCCGCCTTCCTCGGCAGCACCGCCACCCGGCCGCTGCCGTGGTTGTCGCGCTGGGCGTGGGCATGGCTCCTGTTACTGGCAGCGGCGCCGGTCGGTGGCATGGCGCGGCGGGCCACCGCACGCCGCGAGCCAACGAGCAACGCCAGGAACAGCAGCACCACGAGCGCCCGCGCGACGGCACCCACCGCACCCCCCGCCCGGCGAGCTCGCCTCATCAACCGGCGGGGACGGAGCTCAAACGCAACTAGCGGAAGCGAGCTGTGGCTGTGCTGTGAGGCAACTAGGTGATGTAGGAAGGAGCTGTCTCACGCAGGCGCGGTGGGAAGTGTATAGAGAGCGAGGCGCCCGTGAGGCCGTGACCGCGCTCTGCCCTCGCCTCGTGCGATGGCTGCCAAGCGCCAAATTAGCCGCGGCTGCTACTATTTGCAATGGGAAGGTTCAGTGGTCGGTCAGGCCGCAGCGCTGTCGCCGAGCAGTGCGGGGGTCGTTCCAGCGGAAGGAACCATATACTACCACTCTTCTCTCACGGTCGCAAAATCGGACCGCAAATCATGGGTCGAAACGCGAGACAAAGGTCAGCAGCGGAGGCCCTTCCGCCTTAACATTTCCCCGCAGTGGACAAGGACAACAACGCCCACCCGATACGCCAACCTTGTCGTGCCCGCGGTTGCCGCTCCCAGAACGAACAAACCCGGTCGTACTTGGATCAAAAATTAGATATGTGAGCGATCGCTGCTTCCCGAGACCCCGGCGTGATCCCGCTTGGGGATGACGGAAAGGGTGCCGCAGCCTTGGCCGCTTGCGTTCGTCCGCATCGCCGGCCTCTCGGCGCCTGGCCTCAGGCCAACCGGGCAAAATGGGAGCTTGCTTCTCACTGACTCGCACGGTGCTCGTAGTCGACGCCATCGTCTCTCTAAGCACGAAAATATGAGGAAGGGTAAGAGGAATACTCCGAGGGGTGGATCGAAAGTGAAGGACGGGCGAGGACACCCAGGATGACGCCGCGCGGCGGCGCGGGCCACCTTGCAAAGGGACCTTTTGTCCGCATGCATTTGGAATGGTATCGCCACTGAGGCGTCGCCATTTTTCTATTCTCATACTACTGCACTACGTATTTTGTTTACTCCTTGACACCGGCGCCCCCAGCGTTGTTACATTAGTTTGCACAAACCCGCCATTGAAGGGTATGTCCAGCACGCGGCGTGCTCCGGTCAGCTGACCCCTTTTTTCTTTCAAGCTTTCGCGTTTTCAAACGACATCCACTTTTTAAAATGAAATCGTTCAAGGGCAAATGGATAAAGTGGATTGTTGTGAGTAAAATGGACTTCTTCTGAACCAAAAGAAAAAAAAATAGACGTACTCATCAGCCCCACAAGAATTCAGCCCCAAGATTTTTTTCCTTTCCATTGGTTTTCTTAACCCAGGAAAGATAATTTCCCTGCTGTATGTTTCAAAACCATAGGTAAAGGCTATATTTCCATACAATTTTACATGTTTTCAAGGAAAATAAAAAAAAATTCCCTATGATATTTCAGATTCTTTGGGCCCCTTTGGGAGCCCATGTTACCTCAGGAAATCCGGCCCATTCCTAGGTACTGCATTCATTTTTTCTTGGGTGAATTTGATACATGTCATTTCAATTTTGCAACTTTAAAATATGCTATTGATGTGTCAATGACAGATGAGGCCCTACAAGTGAATAACATGTGGGTCCGAATGGTATATTTCAAATTTCACAAAATTGTAATGGCATATATCAAATTAATCCTTTTTTCTTCCCCACCTACATGATCTGCTATTTGGGAGTTCTACAAGGAGAAAAAAAACTGAGGCAGCCCACCACTTTCATGTCCGATCTATATCTGGGCATCTTGGCCGGCCTGAGCATGGCGCTCGGACCATTTGGCACGGCCTGAGCACGGCTCGGCCCGGTGCAGCACAGGCCCGAGCCGACACGGCCCGTCACTGTGGTTCGTGGTTGGGCCGGCACGTAGGTACGCGGCATGGCCCGAAGCATAGCCCGAATAGTGCTAGGCCCGTTAAGGCCCGCTCATAACCAACGGTCCATCCAACGAGGCAGCGTGGCGCCAACGGTAACGCGGCCGGCCCAAGAAGCCGCGCAGCCAGCCGACAACCAGATATAAAACCGCGACGGCGCCAACTCCCGCCCCCAAACACTAACCCTCACTCCCTCCACCTCGGCGCAGTCACTCCGCCTCGGCGCCTCCACTCGCCCGTTCGCCCGTGGCCCGCCGCGGCGCCGACTTGCCGTCCTGCCGCGGTCGCTGGCTTAACGGCGCATGCAGCACCTCCGAGTCCTCTCTCTCACCAACCCCCACAGACCCCTCCTCCCTCTCACTGTCTGGATCTGCGGCTCTGTGCACACCCACATTGCGCTGTCGCGGGTGTCCAGCCGCAGCTCCAGCTCGCCGGCTTCTTGAGCGACGTCTTCTCTACCTCTCCACCCCTCGTCCCTCTAGGCTCTACTCGGCTCCCTCTCCTCTCGGCTGTGTTGTGATGGCCTGGATGCCAGGCTCATCCACTGATCCCATCTTCATTAACCAATACTTTGCCATGCATGGTCTTGCCGGAGATGACGACGACAGCCGTGAGGAGTTGTTCGGGTCCACTGTGCCTCCGGTTGCTGTGGGTGCAGACGGCGACACCATGCCAACTGATTTTAGTGCTGCGGCTTTGACCAATTCGATCAAGAGGGGCCATGGGAACAGCTCAGCCGTTTGGGATCACTTTGAGGAGTTCTTCAACATGGTAAATGGAACCAAGAAAAGGTATGGCGCCCGTTGCCCAATCTGTAAGAAAGAATTGAGTGCCCCGTCTAGTGGTGGTACAAGGCACTTAGCTAGGCATCAAAAATCATGTGTTTCTAAAGCTGCGCATAATCGTAAGACTCAAAGTATGCTAGGGGTTACTGATGGTGGATCTGTTTGTAAGTTGGGTTTACGATCCTAATGTTGCTCATGTGGAACTTGTTCGCATGATATCTAGGCTTGATCTCAATTTGGGTATTGATGAAGCTGAGGCTTTTGGAGAATACATACAACGTGCTCATAATCTTAGATATTCTAGTGTTTCTAGAAGAACAACTGGTCGTGATCTAGTTAAGTATTATGAATCTAGATGTGCTAAGTTGATTGATTGCTTGAGTAGCACTGTATCTTCTGTTGCTATGACATCTGATATCTGGTCTGGTAAGGCTAAGGAGGACCATCTTAGTGTAGTCATACATTTTGTGAATTCCGATTAGGAATTGCAAAAAAGAATCATTGCTTAAGACTGATTGATTGTTCTCATTCTGGTGATAATATTGCTGATCGTATTGCATCTGTTTTAGATGAAAGGTTTTAATAAACTTCTTGGGCTATTATTTGGATTTGCTGGCACTGATTACTCATATTGCTATATGACTGTGAGGGTTGAAATAACTGAATTGTTCAATAAGTGTGAAGCAAAGGTGCAATTAGATTGCAGAGGCCTTCACAGCAAGCAAGTACCACTGGTAAGAAAAAAAAACTGCATGGGGTCACATATTTGGTGAATCTGAAACTTCTTCGGTAAGCCCTTCTCATTCTGTTCCTTTTGGACCTGTTTCTGAGCTGAACTCTTTTCTTGATAGTGACACTACTGGTGAGTTTACTGATGATTTTGATATCCTCAGTTAGTGGCAAGCACATAATAAACTTACCCTATATTGTCAATATTAGCTAAGGATGATATGACTATTTCTGCTTCTATTATTAGTTTCGAATCTGCTTTTAGTCTCACTGGCAGGATTATCAAAGAACGAAGGCGTTAGTGACATAGTTGAGATGTTGACATGCGTCGACTAGGAGCAAGGCGATGCAAGGCAGCAGCACAAGATGGAGGACAAAGAGCTTGTAAAGAAGTTTGAAAACTTATACCTCGATGTCAATCAGAATGTGGATGATGATTGAACTTGCATCGACTAGAAGTCTAGATCTGTACTTTTTTTTCTTTGATTAGCAAGGTTTTTAATGAGACAGCCACATAATTGAACAGCTCAATAAAGTAGTTTCTATAAATCTGTGTGCCTCTGTGATTGTGACTGTGATTTTTGATTTGTTTCTGACTTGTGAAGTTGTGAGTCTGATTATGGATTTCTGGGATTCTGAAATTTTGTTCTATTACAATTCTGAATATTGGATCTATTACAATTCTGAAATGTTGTTCTGTTATAAATTGTATCTGTTTAGGACATAGAAGTATGAGTAGAATGGTATGTGGATGTGTTAACGGGCATGACGGGTTGGAACGGGCCAGTAGGCTTCTAAGCTCGCAGAATATATGGGCCGGCACGGCCCGGTTTATACTATGACGGGCCGTGCCATGGGTCTGGAACAGAACCCTGACCCGATGAAGCACGGCCCGCATGGCATGCCGTGCCAAGCCTATTCGAGCCATGCCGGCCACCAGGCCGGGCCGAGCGGCCTAAATGCCCAGATATAGTCCGATCCACTGAGACGGAAAAAAATAACCTCCCAAGTCAATTATCTTTTTCTTTTCCCAGTGTCTCTCACGTGGTCTTACTTTCGTTACTCCCTCGCTGCCATCAAATGCATCTCTTGTGATTCCCCACATTGCCGAAAACCCGTCCAGTTTACTCTAGCATTTCCCCCAATTATTGGTTTTTAACCGGTTTTCATATGGTTTCGTCAAACCAGTGTGGATCAGTTCCCTGATTCAAACGGTAACTTGTTGCAGCTGGACAAAGTCATTATGGCAAGCGCCATGGACTGAAAACTTCGGAACACGGATTAGGCAGCAAGATAATGGATCCATGATGATAACGACGCTTGGCCCCGGCTGCAATGGTGGCAGGCACGCTAGCAGGCTGATTTGTGAGATACTGAGCCATGGCCCATGGCCCATGGGGGAAAAATAGGCAACATGGAGGTGGAAGAGAGATCTGCACGAGGGTAACAAATGGGTGCGTGGGGAGGGAGAATTAATACATGACACATACTCTTAAATATTTATATTTTTATAAACACTTTAGCCTGTAAACAGAGGGGCTATGTTTTCAACACAAAGGAAGTAAGGCCTCCTTTGAAATGCTGGATAGGAAAATTATAGAAATAGGAAAAAAATAAAGAATTTGCTATGGCACTTTCTCTATTTCATAGGAAATTTTCTAAGAGGTATGACCACTTCCTTAGATCCTTGAAATAAAAAGAATAAAAGAGCATTCCTACGAAAAAAATTATTTTTACTTTCCTATGTACCAAAGACCACTATAGGAATTTTTTTTAGAAAGTGAAAATCCTTCAAAATTCCTATGTGAATCCTCCAATACAAAGGATGCCTCTATATGGTTAGTGCAGCTTCTAAATATGTACTTTGAATCATACTCCCTCCGTTTCTAAATTGATGCTGTTGTTCACTTCTAACATTATCTTTAATCATTCATTTTATTAAAAAAATTCCAAATGTGTAAAATTATAAGTCGTGTTTCAAAAACCTTTGATGATAAAATAAATTATAACAAAATATATAAAATTTATCATATTTTTTAATAAAATGAATAGCTAAAGTTGATGATAGAAATCAACGGCGACACAGTCTAGGAACAGAGGGAATGTGTAAAATACTATATCTTATTTTAATACTCTCTCAATTTACATGTCATTTTGGGTATGTAACACCCTAGACCATTAGAAGCCTATAGTAATTGTGGCTTGGGTCTTAATAGTTCAGAAATGAAGTAAAGTGGTGGGATTAGTCTCACATGGGGGGGGTGGGGTGGGGTTTGAGCAGTAAGTGGACTTTGAACCAAGTGCATTACAAGGTATGAGCACCGTAACAATGAACAAGATGAGATATACTAAAAAGATAAATAGAGATTTCATGAAAGTAGAGAAAGTTGTACGGGAGAAGCCAGATGATAATAAAATTGAAAAAGTTTGAAGAGATTAGGATGACAAATAATATTGGACAGTGTTAGTTAGTACAATATAATGCTCAATTTGTGCCAACCTAAAGTTGAGCTGGAACTTGTTTTAAACAAATTAGGGACTGCACGTGGATAAAGTTAGGTTGGAAGTGTCAGCACAGGGACTATTGGAAAGATATAGTCTCTGTCAACCAAATCACACTAAAGTATACTGCGATCAGATTCCCAGATCTCAAGCGTTATAAATGTGCTCATTATACTAAACCTATCTCGCCCAATAACGTTTCGTAAAGCGAAGGGCATTGACAATTCGCAACCCTGCCTTCAAAAGAAAAGGCACAGCGCACTTCTAAAGTAATTATATTATACTCTCTTCAGTTTTAAAATATTAACACTGTTAATTTTTAACATCAATTTTGACTATTTGTCTTATATAAAAAATTTAAAATAAAATAAATGATCAAAGTTAAGATTAAAATTGAAGTTAAAAGTCAACGGTCAATAATTTAAAACTAAGGTGAGTATTAAATGGCACTGAGTAGAAACTAATAACGGAGAGCAGTTTAGAGAGAGAGAGAGAGCGCGCGCTTACCGGCAGCTCTCCGGCAGCTCGTCGTCGGCCGGCGGGTCCGGCGCCAGGCGGAGGTAGAGCGTGTCGCGCCAGTTCGCCACGGGCGACTTGTACAGGTCGAAGTTGCAGTGGTACTTAACCGCCTTCCCGGGCTCCCGCGAGTAGAGCCGCGCCTTGTCCGTGCCCTCCCCGCCGTCCGAGTCGTGGAACGCCCGCACCGCCGCGATCGCCGCGGCCATCGCCTCCGCGGGCACCCCGTGGCCGGTCACCTGGAAGAACCCCCACTCGGAGGCGGCCCGGCGAACCGAGTCCACCACGGCCGCGCGGTCAGCCCCTGCAAGGTCGATCACTGGGACTGCCTGGCCGGGGACGTCGTCAGCGGAGGCCTGGTCATGCGTCACTTCTGCTGGGTCCGGGACACAGAAGATGCGCGGGACCTCCGTGGCGCCGGACGCGACGAGGCCGCGGACGCCGGCGAGCGTCGCGTCCAGCGCGCGGAGCTCGGCGGCGCGGTCGTAGGCCGCCGTGGATGGAGCGGCGCCGGACATGGCGATAACGTGGTCGTGGTCGACGTGACGGGAAGCTTGCTGGATGGGGTCGACCCGTTGGAACCCGGAAAGGGGCATGTGCAGCCGATCGAGACACCTAGAGAACCACATATATAGCTTGCTTCCATCGTTCCCCTTGGCGGCCTACCAGCTGGTTCGTCTCCAGTACGTCCATATTTTTAATTTTTCGTTAGACTTGGTGTGGTTGCTATGGCATCAATCAGCCATAACGTGTTACTTGTAAAGTCGTCTTGTATTGCCGCATTTACCAAAAGAAAGAGATAACGCTTGAAAAGCAATCGTCTTGTACGTATTCCCGAGCATATGCCAAGCCGGCGAGCGTCAGCGTCCAGGGCGCCGGCGAGTTTGACGCTGCGGTGGTGGGCTGGGCTCCAGGGTGGGCAGGATGTGGACGTGTTGTTGACGTTGGGGATCGAGGACGTTCGGCGTCGTCGGCATAGCCACGTCCAGAGCCAGAGCGTCGTCAAACCGCGATGATGACATTGGCACTTTTGTTTCCACCGTACGTACCGGTCCCTGTGAGCCATATCCGACCGTGGCTGGGATATACAGCGTGATGATACGGCGACGTTGCATTATGGTCCCGTTTGAAACCGCTTTTATTAAGAAGTGAGATCATCTGCGAAGCAGCTGTATATTCTCTCCGGACACATAATAAATGTCATTTTGAATAATATTTTGGTTAAACATTAGAAATATAAATTGTAAATAACTTTTAATTTGTTATGTTTGAACATGTGAAAATTATATGATTAGATTTGTCTCGAAAAGAACTTTTATAAAAATATACATATGTCACTTTTTTATAAATATTTTTATAGAAAATAGAAGTTAAAGTTATATTTTATAGACCGTGTTATTGTCTAAAACGACTTTTATTCTGTGACCAGAGGAAGTATTAAATATGCTTCTGTAGAAGCTGGCCAGCCCAAATTATTGACCGCTGGTAGGGAGGTCGAGGGCAATGCCTTCTGGATTGACGAAAGAATCGCTGAATTTGTTACCAAGTCGTCATCGTAGTCCATGACACCTGCATTCAGTGGAAGAATAGCTGGATTCGGTGGCAGGGGGACGCAAACGGTGGTGGCGATGGAAGCATCACTGAATATGGCGCCGCGAGGCGGGGCGGGGGAGGGCAGCAGTGGGGACGGAAACGATGGCAGGGATGGAAGTGAGGGCGGGCACACCAGTGGGGACAAAGGCAGGTGCAGGCATGGCGGCGGAGAACAGACGTGCTGATGAGGATCAAGGTGGGGTGTGAGCATGGCGGCCGATTTAGGATATACTTATGACTTAAACTTAGGATCATTAGCCTAAAAACATGAACACACATCACATAATGCGGAATTTAGTGTACTGACCATGTCCTGGAGATGAGATCTCATCCATTGCGCTTGATGACGAGGTTGATCTGTAGTTGTGCACTGGATCTGGGTCTCCTCCCTTCTGATCCGTCCTTCTTGGTGCACTGGCACGGTTGATGGCCTTTCAACTTGATCCAATGCTCTTAAGATCTGACTTAGGGTTTATGGGAAGGAGGATAGTGTCTGAACTCATGGCTGGCTCGTCTGGCCGCCTCTCACCTCTTTTTATATGCACTAGTCAAGTTAGGGCCACTACCAAAATGGTTGGGCGCCGCAAATCACAGCGTTGAATAGAGACTTGGCTCCAGCCTTGCTGGAGACTCGGCTCCACCTCTGCATGGCCTGTTATCTCTAATTTTCATGCATTAACCTTTAATTTCCTGGGTTTATCTTTAATCAAGAATCTTATGCATGTTTATCTCTTGCCTTGCAAATCATTATCCCAACATTCTCCCCTTTGATCATAAGGCTTCTAATGCTCCTCTTGATAGTATCTATACAATGAAACAGTGTGCAACAGTAGTGAATAAAATCTCACTGCGGCGTAGTAGCGCACATCGCATAAAAACCGCCTTAAAGAGAAAGCAACTTATTCATTATGAGAGTGGTTGTAATATGACTCTTTCTAGAATCACAAGCTTTTCAATATTTCCATGCCGACAACATAATCACGAAATATACCGGGTGGTAAGCCTTTTCATTTGTGGATCCAACAGCATTTACTCAATACTTATATGCTGTATATAACTGGTGTGATATTGAGTTTTTTCTTTCACAACATAATACTTATGTCAATACGTTCGGCAACACCACTTGACTTATTGTTATTTGAAAGGAAAACTTATGGTGGTTTGCTTATACTGTCTATCACTCTCTTAGTCCGGGTATAATAATTTTTATGCCATATGGCTTGCCCCACAGCCTCTTAACATGCTACAAATTCAGTTTGCATAATAAATGCTGCTGTAAGTATTTAATTGGAGCTTTTTCACAATATCGCTCCATTTTGCATGTGTAAAGATACAATATAATGTGGATTTATTAGTATCAACACAACATGCAAAATTTTTATTCGAGCAACCAATAAACTAAAGGCTCTCAAATTTCTTATATGTAAGTATGTAATCCTTAGTGTTTTTAACATATGTTAAGACTTTCTTAGCGGCCTTCCAGACTAGATTACATTAAAATTTGCCAAATATCCCGGTGATAATCCTAAGTCAGGACGCATGCACACTTACGCATACATAATGCTTCTGACAGCTGAAGCATAAGGAATCATTCTTATCTGATCATTTTCATATTGATTCCTATACTTTGGAATAATCTAAACTTATCGCCCTTAACAATGGGGCAGCCGTAGCTGAACATTGATGCTTATCATACCTTTTAAGTACTCTCTCGATGTACAAATTTCGAGATAGTCCCTATACACCTTTGGACCTGCCTCGGTGAATATTAATGCCCAAAACATAAGAGGCTTCTCCAAGATCTTTCATGTCATATTTTGATGATAAAATATTTTTATATTTTGCAGTATATAACTATCACTGCTAGCTAATAGGATGTCATTCAGATAAACTAATAGGATGATATAAGAGCTCCCCTTGACCTTAGCATATATATAATTGTCCGCTTTATCTTTCAACAAAGTCAAAACTCTTAATGACTTCATCAAACTTAGTGTACCATTATTTGGATGCTTATTTTAATCATAAATAGATTCAGTTAACATCCCGTATGCTCTTGCTGTCCACGAAAAAACCTTTCCACTGTGCCATATAAACAATTTCATGCAAATTACCATTAAAGAATGCAGTATTAATGTCTATTTGGTGTAACTCCAAACCATAATGAGTCACGCAAGTCATGATGATTCTACACGAATCCTTACATGAGACAGGAGAGAATATATTATTATAATTAATTCTCTCTCTTTATGTAAAGCTTTTGCAACTAGTCTCGCTTTGAACCTTTTCAATTTTTCCTTTATAGTTACATTAGTTTTGTAGACTCATTTGTAGCCTATTGTTTTGGCTCCTTTGGGAATTTCTACTAAGTGCTATACATCATTAGCGCTTATAGAATTTTTTCTTTAATAACCTCACACCACTTATGTGAGTGCTCACATAGCATAGCTTCCTTAAACATTTTGAGATCATTCACCTTTTCTTTGTTATGTCCATTTCACTTGTATAGACAACACAATCATGAGAGGTGGCAGAATTTATCTCACGTGTCAATCTTTCTAATGGTAGAGCTTCATTAATTTTCATGGGTTTCTTTTGAGATTTCACCCGTAGTTTATTTTTAAGTAGTGCATTACCCATTATCATATCCTCATTCTAATGCTCAATTATTATAGGTACATCTCACATGGACTTATAGCTAGCGTATTCTCATGCACAGCTACATGGGCGTAATAGGCTCAGGCGTCCTCTCTTGAGGTGCAATATCATTATGATAAGTAGGAGTAATATAATTATGAGTCACCGACGGTAAGTCATAAAGCCGTATTTACTCAAGTTCAAAGCTCCCCTTGAGCTACCATTATATTCTAATGAATAGTATGCTTTGTCTCAATAGAACTTAGTGGTAAATCTAAGGACAATTAAAATGATATATCTAACAAAATGGTAGCTTATAGTTTTATAAATTAATTTTTTAAGTTGTAGATTAAAACTTACCTTTAGCATGGCACCGCACATATAAATAATTCATATTCGATTAATAATATGTGCGGTAATATGCCTCTATCCACAGACTTTCTGGCCACGTAACATAACTTAGCATACACCATGTTCATTAAGGTGCAGTTTTCTCAGCTACATCATTTTACTAAGGTTTGCTAGGAGTAAAATACTAAGCAACTATGTCATTTCTTCTAATAACTTAGCAATAGGAAAGAGGATTTGTCTATACGGTGTATGTCTCCTATATTATTCACCACCTTTATCGAACTAGGCAACTTTAATCTTCTTATTATGCTGATTTTCTATTTCAGCTTTGTAGATTCTAAACTTAGCAAGTGTCTCTTATGGGGCAAATATATCCA
>BCLG01003313.1:0-16102 GCA_001602295.1 Zoysia matrella
GGACTTTGTGACTTTGAGCTGCTGCCGGTGCGAGTGCTGTGGTGAGAGTGAGTGGGTCTGTGGTACGAAGCGTGCGATCGAGTCACTCGGATTTATAGCTGGTCACTTTGCTCTCCCATAGGGGCATCGAACGTTCTACACCCCACGAACGTGAGGAAACAAAGCTGCGAAGTGACAAGTGGTGGGGCGGCAATGGTCCATAATCCATTGGTTGGCTTGGCCGATCGTGAAAGGGAGCCTGGCCCGGGGAGCAAAGAATGCAGAGGAGCAGATCGCAATGGCGAGAGAGAGAGAGAGCGAATCGGGTGCGGTCCCAGAGCTAGAAGACTTTTGTTAGTGGGACTGTGCAGTGATGCTCTCGTCGGTGGCGAGCAAGCTAGCGTTATACTTCTAGAAACAAAGTGCGCTTGGACATGCTCCATGATGAGGACGCCTTTTCGTCTTCGTGACGACCGAACGTGGTGTTACTGTCAGCTCTCCTTGCTCATGGGCTGTGCTTGGCTTGCACGCAGGGGATCCAGCTGAAGCTCCGCGCGTGTATCTGATGGTTTGCTGGATCGCCATAGCCATGCCCCTGCAGGACTTCGATTCGCGGAGAGCATGGTCGGTAGAAGCCATCCCTGCAGGAGGCAGAGTGCACGCTAGCAAGGCCCAGACGTGCGCCAGCGCCAGAGGCTGCTCCCGTTACAGCGACTACAACTTACCGCGTCCCGCTGGTGGTAACCAAGCTCACTGTAATTTGAACTGAACCAAGAAAATTTTGTCCCATCGGCTTGTATTTCCGTTTCTGTTAACAACCTAATCACAGCTCCATGAACAAGCGCAACTCAATGCACTGATATGATTGTAATCGGTGGTACAGACGGACAGAATAGAAACATTAAATGGGTCAAGTTAGGTGATGCTTCAACCAAATTCTTTCATTCCAGAGCTCAGTGAATCATAGAAGAAATGTCATTCTTTGTCTCATGGATGCTTCAGGCAATCAGGTCTTTGACCACTCTTCTAAATCCTTGATACTGTGAAATGCCTTTAGAGATCGTCTAGGAAGAGAAGAATTTGACCACATGCATTTTGATCTTGATGAGCTTCTCTCAACTCAGATAGATCTCACATGGTTTGAGGCTCCTTTCTCTGACTTGCCTCTGAATAAGTCACCAGGTGCTGATGGGTTCAAGCAGATTTCCTGAAGAAATGCTGGACATCAATAGCTGCTGACTTTTATGCTCTCTTAACTGCGTTTCACGATGATCATTTGTGTTTAAGGAGCATCAACAGCTCCTTCATTACTCTCATCCCCAAGAAAGACAACCCTCAGGAGGTCAACGACTTTAGGCCCATCTCTCTCTTGAACTTCTTCTTGAAGATCATCACTAAAATACTTGCCAAAAGATTGCAGTCAGTCATTCAGCAGCTGGTTCATCAAAACCAATATGGTTTTATTAAAAGTAGAACCATCCAAGACTGTTTGGTATGGGCCTTTAAATATCTTCACATCTATAAAAAAAGGGGAAAAGAAATCATAATTCTCAAACTGGACTTTGAGAAGGCCTTTGACAATGATTGGGCATCAAGCCTTGATAAAAATTCTCAAGGCTAAAAGTTTTGGTTCCAAATAGGTGTCTTGGATCTCTAATATTTTGCATACAGCTACCTCTTCGGTGCTTCTCAATGGTATTAAAGGAAAGGTCTTCCATTGCAAGCGGGGGGTCAGGCAAAGAGACCCTTTATCACCACTTCTGTTCGTTTTGACAGCTGATCTTTTTCAAACCATCATGAATAAAGCTACAGACAGAGGAGTATTCCAACTTCTCATCCCTCTAAGAGCCAGCATTGATTTCCCAGTACTTCAATATGCAGATGACACTCTTATCATCATGGAAACTTGCCCTAGATAGTTACTGTCTCTCAAAGCCCGACTGCAAACTTTCTTCTCTTCCACTGGCCTAAATGTCAACTATAACAAATCATTTATGTATCCTCTCAACCTTGCACCAGATCATCTAGAGACTCTGGCATCCACCCTCACTGTCATATTGGTTCAATGCCGTTCACTTATCTGGGTTTACCCCTAGGGACAACACGACCCCCAGTCTCGGCCTTCCTTCCAATGGTCCAAAAAGTGGAGAGAAGACTGATTGAAACTACGAATTTTCTCTCCCAAGCTGGGAGACTACAAATTGTTAACTCAGTTCTCTCATCCATGCCAACTTTTTATATGTGTACTCTAAAGTTACCTGCAACTTGGAGCAAGTTGATCAGTATTGACAACATTGTCTCTGAAAAGGATCTGACATCAATGCAAAAAAAATGTCCTTTGGCAGCATGGAACATGGTTACAAGGCCAAAAGTGTAAAGAGGTCTAGGAGTTTTGAAGCTCAGAACTCAAAATCAGACTCTTTTACTTAAATTTTTTCATAAGTTCTACAATAAAGAACCCATCCCTTGGGTTAGCTTGGTATAGAACAATTATTACTACAGTGGACGTTTACCTGGCCAAGTCATTAAGGGTTCTTTTTGGTGGCAAGATTTAGTGAAGCTGCTAGATCAGTTTAAATGCTTAATTGCGGTAAAGATAGGAGATGGAGCCTCTATCCTTTTCTGAAAAGATGTGATTATGGGCTCTCCTTGGTGCTTCCAATATCAGCAACTCTATTCCTTTGCTAAGAATACAAATCTTACCCTTAGTTCATTTCTGGAGCAGCAGAACCCTTTGCCTTTCTTCCACCTGCGCTGAGTGAAATGGCCTTCAACCAGATGATAAGCCTCCAACAATCTATCGCCACTTTATCCCCCATCATCAGAACCAGATCAATGGAGGCATATGGGGGCAACGAGGAGCTTTCTCCTCTTCCACAGTTTATAAGCTTCTTCTGGGCCACATACAAGTTCATCCGACTTTTCTTTGGCTCTAGCAATCGTTAGTATAGCCAAAGCACAAGGTTTTCTTTTGGCTGGTTTTGCAAAACAGACTCAACACGAGGGGAACCTTAAGAAGAAGAAATATGCAGCTAGATTCTTACAGTTGTGAGCTTTGTATCAGGCAACTGGAAGAATCCACAAAGCACCTTCTCTTCAGATGCAGCTTCGCCAGAAATGTTTGGAACCTCATAGGCTTAACAATTCCAAGGAGACTAGACATTTTTCATATTTTAGTTTGGCTTAAGTCCAGATTGGAACGGGGCCTCTTCATGGAGATTATCATCCTTCTTTGCTGGAGCATTTGGAAGACTAGAAACAACTGGATCTTTGATGCTGAAGATCCATAATTACTTGATTGCAAGGCTCTTTTTCATAGAGAGCTTCTGTTGCTTGCCCACAAACTGAATAGCAGTCGCTCTGATATTTTGAAAAGCTGGATGTCTCGTTTTCTTTAGCTCTTCCTTTCCTTTTTTGGTGTAATCTGTACTTGTTGGTTTTTCCTTTACCTCTATTAATAAATTACTGTAGGAGCTTGCTCCTCCAGTTCCCTTTCAAAAAAAAAAAGAGAGTATGAGATAGGGTAGCAAAGCAAGGGGACTAGAAGAAGATTAGATATACATCAGGCTAGAAGATAGAGAGGAAATCTAGAGGAAGATAGCAACAGCAGCAGGTCGAAGGAGGAAGAATAAGCTTGTTTCTTTCTGATAGGTGTTCGATACTTGTCTCCTGTCGTACCCTATTTCTGGGATACACTGTGCACCACGTATCAGTCCCTAGATCAGTAGCTGATACGCACTAACACATCAGAATATATATCAAAAACATACTTCGAATAGAAGGATATACCTAATATCGGACCTTAAGCGGCAACTCGGTGAAGATTAAAACAATCCACAACCAGCTGACTAGCTAGAGGTGGAGCAAACAACGGAAAACATGGCTCAAAGCCACAAGCAAACTTAGGAAGCAGAACAAAAACCCAGCACGTCGTCGTCTTCTACGAATCTTCTCTGCCTAAAACCATAGCTGCAAACTGTGAGTACATAAGATACTCAGTAAGCCCTAACACTAAGCAGAGGTATATATAGATGCACATTTGGCTGTGGCAAAGATTAGGCTTAAAGGTTTTCTTTTGTAAAAGGCTAGTTTTATGCAATGTTCATTACAGAAGCTTTAAAAAAGGAACCACAAGAGATTTGCTGTCCATATTTTAATAGGTTGGTCCTGGAGGAGATGTTCATCAAACCCGCCAGTACCCAAGTTTTAGTCGGAGAGCTGGCACGTAACCGTACCGTCTCCTGACGCACAATCTTCACTTTCTAAAACACAGACACCTACACCCACTCACTCCAGCAAAGATAATAATGAGTCTAATCAAAGTGAGTCCAAGCTGTAGTGTGTCAATACTGCGACAACGACCATTTCGAATGGATTATACACTCTGCAAAGGTTCTACACTGTACCCACAGGCTATGCTCCTCGTGATCAACAGAGTTGCATAACGTTCCACCACAAAGTCCGCCTCAAGATACTAACAGGGGTCATACCTTAAGGGTTTTGCCTGCCCTCGAAGACGCGACAGCACATTCTCGTAGCCAGACCGTGAGTCTAGATCATCTACGTCTACTCTCTGAGACCCTACACAGACGAGTAATTATGAAAAACAGGGGCTATACCCGTAGGCATACGATCCCATGGCGCGGGCTATTGCTATAATCGAAGACCAGACCGTGAATATCTCACGTCTGCTCCTGTGACTTGTGTACCAACCGACCGTCTTAGAGGTCAAGGTGGACAACCAAGAGGGTGGAGTGAGTCCCGCCCAGACAGGTTCTGTGGTTGCACAAAATCACTACGTTGAGGTTCGATGAATCGATCTTTATATGGCAGGGGCGACGCTTGTCCACGACAGGTGGACCAGACCGAAGCTTAACACCTATCACATCACCTTCACAGAAGCCCGCCTCACAACCAAAAAACACCTTTCTTCACCTAGCACCAGTTGCAATATCACCCTTCCCACTTTATTTTACACACACCACCAAACTCATTTTAACACATTTCATAAGATGATTGGTGTATGGTGTGATGATGCACCGCATCACATAAAGAGTCCTAAGCAATCTAATATCAAGATAACTTTCCGTTCGTTAAAAACTAACAAAGGAAATCCTATGGTTAACAAGGGGGTGTCATCAATGGGTAATCAAAGTGGTATTCATATTCAATGAGAGCAAGTAACTAACATGAATATAAATATATAATAACAAGTAAGGTATTATCTACACAACGTTTTTAAACATAGATTAAAATAAATATGCAAGCATTCAGGTCATATGAGTGCATGAGTAAAATATAGGATTAATATGATCAAGGGGTTAGAGCTTGGCTAAAAATCCTTAATCTTCATACTTGTCTTCTCGATAATCTTCAACTCCCGAGTCTTGAATTGTTGACTTGATGTTGAAGTCTTCGGGCTTTTCCTCGTATGTCCGTCTTTCTATCTTCTCTTAGAGTCCCGCTTTTCCCCTAAGTTCAGCATTGTCTATATGATAGGACGCGCCTAATAAAACTACGGTAAAAGAAACAAGCTCGAGAAGAATCGATAAGATTCAATTAAATTTCGAATAAGAACCAAATAAACTCCACGAGAGAATCAAATGTACATTATGCATGATGCGATGGCTATCTTATTGCAATGTTTAATATCCTAAGTGCACCTTAGTGTTATTTACTATAAGTTAATTATTAGAATAATCATTTATTCTTAAACTTTATTCTAGTGCTGATGCAGTTACATGAGCAGTCAAGGGTGGTCATGTATTGTTAATTATACTAAAGCCTTCGTATGGGTATGGACTTAGATTATGGTTTGCTTACTATCTTACTAGGAGTTCTATGTGTCATATTTTGCTTAATCACGACTTAGTAATATTTACTACAGTGTAGCTATTAATTACTAGGTTCATTCTAAACTATATTCATGTGATTGCGACAGTGGGCCATGTGGATGCTATATGCGGTGCATAGATATTTACTTTATTTATTTATATAATAAGTATTAATTTATTATGATTAAAGGTTAATTGGTGAATTTACATTTATATAGTTAAACTATTATACCAAAAGGACGATGTCACTGTAAGTGCGGTGAAGGGCAGAACGTCATTATCAATTATCTAATTTATACATATGTGTGGCTATCCTAAGCGATCAATGTTTAATCATTTAGTTCAATTTGTTAATTAAAATACCAGAACTAGCAAGTGATAATTATACTAATTAATGTCTTAATGCATAAGGGACAACATGTTAATGTGGTTATGAGGAATAGTGTGCCATGGCTAATTATTCAATTCTTAAGTATTTGTATGTCATCTTAATTGATTGGTAATTTAATTACTTAGTTTAATCTATATGCTTAATTTACTAAATTTAAGCCAGTAAATGGTGCGTGTACTAATTATTAAATTAAGGACATCAAGTGACATGTTGCTAGTGGATGCTAATATGGAATCAGATGCATCAATGTGCCCTCAATAATTATTTAATTATCTATTCGTATGTGATATTATGATCAGCTAGTAATTAATTAACAATTAATTACTTGATTTTATCTTTATAATCAAGTTACTAGAACTAGTATGTAATTTTGGTGCTAATACATATGTATACTTAGTAAAATGCTTATATGAGCCATGTTCACTCATTTCCTAACATTCATATACGGTAATATAGTATTTTACTAATAATCATATAATTCTAACTCTAAACTAATCTACGTAGAGCTAATATGGGTATATGTAGCAATGCACACTATTAATGGTACTAAATCATGCTAGTAGGATAAGGTGCACAATGTAATTAGTATAAAACTATGCTAAGATAGATTACACTAAAACACTAGTATTAAAAACCAATAAAAGCTAATAAAAGAAATCGAATTAAAGCTCCGATAAAACTTACCAATAAAAACCAGCATGGTTGGGGATTAGCCAAGGTTTGATAGCTTGATGAGGTGATGCTCAGAACAGTGATTCCAACGGTACAAAAATCGTTGGTAACGGATTCACAGTTGGAAAGATACGGCGATTTGACTGTGTATAGTGGCTTAGAGACCTTTTTGTAATTAACAGAAAGGTTGTAGGGACGTACATGTAATCACAGCATGGCTTAAGGGTCTGAGTGTTAAAAGGCAGGGACTAATTTGTAATAGTAATTCGGCTAGGGGGTTCCTCGAAAAACTTTGGACTAAAATGGGATTTGATAAAACATGGAGGGGCTTCCTGCAAAAATGGATTCTCTTACTGTGTGTGCGCGGGCTGCCTTTTAGCAGAAGTGTGGATCGGGTCCACGGTTCCCTGGTGGACCTTGACGGCGGCGCACCTGCAGGAGGACCGCGGGACCTGGCCAGGGGCGGGGTAGCTCGAGGGCAACGAGGCAAAGCCGGCCATGGGCGTGACGGGATGGGTGAAGCCCCGAGGAGCTCTGGCGGCGGAGAGAGGCGGCGCCCTGTGGGGGCGCACGGTGAGCCGGCCGGTGAGAGCTCGCTGGACCTGAGGAAGGGACGAGGCAGTATGAGGGTGGCACGGTGAGGCTGCCCATGGGTGCGGTGGGGCCGAAAAGGCGCGGCAGCACCCCCTCGGCGGAGAGGAGCCGGGAGCAGTCGGCGGTACATGGCACCAAGCCACCGGAGCGCGGGGCGGCTCTAGTTTTTCGGCACCGGAGAGATGGGTCAGCGTGATAGAGCTCGCTGTGGCCCTCAATCGGGTCGGGAATGCGTCGAGCAGCGCCGGCACTGGCCAAGGGTGGCACGCGGCGTTGGCGCCCCGGGCCCGTAGCGGCCTCGAGAGGCTCAAAACCAGGCGCAGGAGAGAGAGAGAGAGCAGGTCATCACAGTGGCGCACGAGTGGATTGGAGAGAAGAAAACTCACCGGGGAAGGTGGATTGCGGTGATGGCCTAGCTCGGAACGGGGACGTCGTGGTTCGACGGTGGCACGAGGAAGACGGAGGCGCGACTCCGAGGGCGACGATGAGGGACGCCAGTGCCGGGGTTGTGGTGCACAGGGACAGAGAGACGCCGAGGGAGGCCGGCCATGGTGGAGGGGAGGGAGGATGGCCCGGCGAGGCGAGCATCGGGGTCGGGCGCGCAGGAGAGGCGGTGCTGAGCGCTTGCGACGGAGGAGGTCGTTGCGCGAAGGAGTGCAGTGGTCGGCATGCAGGGGAACGAAGGCAGCTCGGCTCTCAGTCCCAAAGAAGAAGCAGGGCGAGGTGCAAGAGCTATGCTTCATTTTGTAGCCAGAGAAGCAGAGGAGGATAGAAACGGTGACACGGAGGGCACGGGAGCTGCATGGGCGTGGTACGTGGTGCTGTGCTCGCACATTCTTATGTCAGGAGGGAGAGAGAGAGAGAGAGAGGAGGAAATTGAAAAAGAGAAGGAGAGAAGGAGGTGGGGATGCTGTGGAGCACGTCACAGCTTGGGCGCGATAGGTATGGGTGGCGATGCGCTGCACTGTGCACGATGTCATCTGGTCAGAGAAGAGAGAGGGAGGGAGAGAGTAGCAGCAGTCAATCAATCAAAGTGGTCAAGCAGGCTTCAACGAGAGATGTGTACAGGCATGGGCGAGGGGATGGGCACAGGCATGGGTGCGGGGATGGGCGAGAGAGAGAGAGAGAGGGAGATTGGAAAAGAAGATAGAGGTTGACAGGCAGGTCTGAAAAAGGAAGAGCTAACGATTTTGAATTGGGATGAAATTTTGTAGGATGAATCTTTAAAGTGTGTTCTACAACATAAATTGTTCGGACAATGTTTTTCAAAAAGGTTGGAAAGTTATAGAATTTTGAAGATGGTTAACTGTTAAGAGAGGTTGTCTGCGGAAAGGAACAAAATATTTATCAATTTATTGTTTGTTTGATTGAAAAATCTAACTTCTGGGCTCCGATGAGTTTGAGACTTTGTGAAGTGGTAGGATATTTTTGGATGAACAACTTTCCTTTTGCGCTCATCTTCGAATTCGATTTCGATTTTGTTCTAAAAATCCGAAGAGCAGTTAGCTGGCTAGAGGAGCAAGTTTAATTTGGACAAGGGCAAATATCAGTCAGACGAGTTAAACAGATTTGGGGCTCAAGGGCTTGAACGAATTTTGGGATTTAGATGAAACACGAGAGAACAAATGACAAGGGCAAAAACGAAAAGAACAGTCACTTGTCATATGATCAAATTTTAATATTTTAGGAAATCTCTAATTTATACAGTTTGAATTAAGAAACGAAATTTTGTACTTTGAAAAAGGATAAAAGAGAGATAAAAATGTTAGGATCTTTGTCAGCGACAATTTAAGTTTTCGAATTTAATTAGGGGTGAATTTCGGGGCCGGACATCTCCACCATCCGTCAGCCATTTTATTATTCCAACATAACCAACCATTCATCATTGATCTGGCTCACAACCCAAGTGAATCTACAGAAGTTGATGATGCGACACTTAATTCTCATTTGCGTACAAAAAACAAACTCTCTTGCATTTAACTTGGATCAATTTTGTTGTTCGCTTAAAAACTTCAAGTTGAGTTAGATATTCTGTTCTCTGCGCCTTAGGCCTTGATGGGTCCTCTCTATCAGTAAATCTGAGACCATGGGCAGTGCTCCTATATCTAAGCATTACTCGGCCCGGCACAGTATGGCAAGGCACGTTGGGCCATGCGGGTCGTGTCGAGGCGTGCTACGATCGTAGACTTGGGGCACAACCAGTCAACATCGAAACAGGGCCGGCCAGCGAGGCTGAGGAGGAGACGCAAGAGCATGACGGTTCGCGCGGATTCGAGGTGGCAGTCGACGAGGCGACGTAGATCTAAGATGGCAGATGGTGAGGCGAGGCAGATCCGAGCGGCAGCCGGTGAGGCGACACAGATCCGAGCAACGTCAGGCGGGAATGGCACAATTACTCAATGATGCAGATGGCGGATCTGAGGAGGAGGAAGAGGAGAACGGCGGGGCGGTGCGTGCCCGCGTGTGGGTGGCCAGGGGTTGGGGTGAGGGCGTGTGACGGGGGGGGGGCTGCGGCTAGGGTGAGGGGGTGTTTATATGGCTGTTTGAGAGGGCAGGGGGATAATGGGCCGCAGCTTCATCGGCCTCAGTAGCAGAATTGGATAGATAAAAAAAAAATTTCAAAAAAAAACTATATGCATCAATTTTTTATTGTCCAAACTTACATATATATCAAATTTAAAGATTAGCATAAAAATTTAGCAATAGACTAAAAAATATAACAATAAAAAAAATATCAGTATTGTGCTTTTTTTATTTTAATTTGAATTTCTTGTTGCTAGATGTTATGTTCTTTAAAAATTTAAAGCTTAACTTAGGTTTACTATACAGATCACACCAAAAATATAATTAGAGAGTAGTTTAGTACTCCCTTCGTTCTAATTTATAAGCCATTTTGAGGCTGCGCAAGGGAACTAAAAAAAGTAAAAAAAGGTGGGATTTAAATTCAGAATAACTTATAATTTGAGGCAGATAGAGTATTTTCTTACTTCATCCATTCCAATAGAAGCTTATTTCTAAGTTTTATTTACTACAAATTTAACCTATGATTTATATAGATTCGGTTAAATTTAAAAACCTAGTATTTATGTTTTTAAATTCATAAAAAATACTTTCATAATATATATAATTCATCAAAAGAAATACTTTCATAATATCTGAACCATTTTGTTGTCTAAATTATTTTTACTAGAGATGTTAGATAGCTTAGACAATTATTTAAACTATTTTTAATTAGTAAAGTGATTTGTATCTTTTTTTTAGACTAAATATTAATTTTTGTGAAGAGCAATATATACCTAAAAAAATTTCTAATCATAGGCCCTCAGTTCCGTCGTTGATCGGCCTATAAATAAAATAGCGGGCCGTTATTGGACCTCCCCCTTTTTCATGCTGTGGCACAGGTCGTGCCCGCGCCTAGGGATCGGCCCAGGCGCGACCACCAGACTAGGCTGTTCCGGCACAGGCCTGCAGTTCACTGGGCTGTGTTGTGCCCGGGCCGAGCCAAAAGCACCAGACCGCATGCCAGCGCAAAAAAAACCCACCCGAATGCCCAGATACAAGCGCTCCTCTGCTCTCCGGGCCCATCGAGTGCAACCGTTTGCATACCACTGCAAAACAACCATTCTTGTGTTTCTTGCCATTTCTGTACGGGGCAGCACTTTCAAACCGAAACTCTGTTTCACAACGTTCAAAATGTACGGTCTACTACGTTGCTCCTCTTTCCTGATATACATTTTTTGGATTTTGATACCGCATTCAATTATTCATACATGGCACAAAAAGAAACTTATTCTAAAGGGTCAGATTCATGGTGTACGAAACACAGCTATAGACATACGGAGTAATAAGTAAATGAACGCTGATACAAGGCATGCTCATTCAACTCAATCTTGCCAAATTTGATAGCATGCGAATTCTCATTCAGTCAACACACAATGTACGCGTAAAAGTAAGAAAGATATATAGACCCCCTCCCAGAACGAACACTCCACTCGGCAAAGAACGACAACAATCACCATCCCTCCAAAACCTCCCATCACGTTGTCGTCGCTCTGAGTCTGACCACCAACTTCATAACTGTCCTAGCTAACTCCAATGGCGGTGGAGACGACGGCACTGATCGTCGGCGCCGGCCCCGCCGGTCTCGCGACGGCGGCATGCCTCACCCATCTCTCGATCCCTCACATCATCGTCGAGCGCGAGGTCTGCAGCGCGTCGCTGTGGCGACACCGTGCGTACGACCGCCTGAAGCTGCACCTCGCGAAGGAGTTCTGCGAGCTGCCTCACATGGCGTACCCCGCCGACGCCCCAACCTACGTCCCCAAGGACCAGTTCGTGCAGTACTTGGACAGGTACATCGAGCGTTTCGACATCAGGCCAATGTACCGCACGAGCATCGAGTCGTGCGAGTACGACGAAGGCGCCAAGTGTTGGCTCGCCACGGCGCGAAACATGGAGACGTCGAGAGTTGTGGAGTTCAAGGCTAGGTTTCTCGTCGTGGCCAGTGGCGAGAACAGTGCCGAGAACGTTCCGGTGATCCCGGGGCTAGATGGATTTCCTGGAGAGGCCGTCCACTCGTCGAGCTACAAATCAGGCGCCGCCTATGCTGGACAGAACGTGCTTGTTGTTGGGTGCGGTAACTCTGGGATGGAGATCGCTTATGACCTTGCGTCTCATGGAGCCAATACGTCAATTGTTGTTCGTAGCCCGGTATGTATACTGTTATTTCTGATCACGTATAAGGGTATACTCATACATCTTTCTTAGCCTTGCAATAAATCTACACTTTAAATATAGGAGAAGACAATTTAATTTGGATGTTAATTGTGTGCATGCAGATGTAAAATATGTGACATTCTCTATGCTATGCTTGCAGGTACATGTCATGACAAAGGAATTGATAAGGTTGGGGATGACGTTAGTGCAGTATCTACCAGTGAATATGGTGGATGCACTCCTCGTGACGATGTCAAATTTGGTATTTGGTGACCTATCAAGGAACGGCATTGCAAAGCCAAAGATAGGCCCTCTACACCTCAAGGCAGAAACCGGCCGGTCTGCAGTGATCGATGTCGGGACCGTTGGCTTGATTAAAAAGGGCATGATCAAAGTGAGAATATTTCCTCTTAGGTCATAGTCATTTTTTTAAAAAATATTTGTTCTAGTTCTGGAAATTCATTTTCTTAAAATTTCTATATATAGGTGTTTGGACGCATTTCCAAGATCAAGGGCAACACAGTGGAGTTTGAAGATAGAATGGAGCGCTCCTTCGACACCATTGTTTTCGCAACCGGATATCGAAGCACCGCAAACATATGGCTGAAGGTATATATATGAAGCAACAATATATGTTCGAGTCTTAATCATTCCTAATCCCCTGCAACAAAATTTGTACAAAGGCTATGCATGCAAATTTAAAATGTCACTGATCATGCATGTTCATGTGTGCTTCGGAATATTGCAGAATGGTGAGAGCATGCTGAACGACGATGGGTTGCCCAAGAACAGGTTCCCAAATCACTGGAAAGGCGCGAACGGGCTCTACTGCGCTGGTTTGGCAAGAAGAGGATTGGCTGGGATCGCCATGGACGCAAAGAACATCGCCAACGATATTTTATCTTCCATCGACTCCATATCTAGACAGACTAAACAATAGTAGTTGTATTTATTAGGCAGTACTACAGAAAAAGTTTTATAGTTTTGAAATACAGAGAAAGGTTTACGAGTTGCATCGCAACAGTGACTCATACTCTACAACAGTATAAAACTCATCTAGTCATCTCGTACCATATATAGGAAAACAGACTTGCTATCCTAGAAACACCACCAAATTAATTGATGTCACTGGTAATTTTTAAATTTAACTTTGTCCATTCGTCTTATTTAATTTTTTTTGATAAATTTAATATATTTTTGATATAATTTGATTTATCGTTACAGTTATTTGAAGCACAACTTAAAATTTTACATATTTAGCAAATTTTTTTGAATAAAACGAATGGTCAAAATTGATTGTAAAAATCAACGACGATATTAATTTAAAAATAGAGTGAGTATGGCACAGCATGTACTCCGCAGCCATTATCACCTACAACAGGCAGTATCATACATTCCTCTCAGATCTCCACCACATCAGAAAAGAAGTCTATCTTAGGGACATGGGTCAGCTTCATCACCATCTTCTGGATAACGTCTTCCATCCTTGTCAGAGAGTCTCCTGGAATGAGCAGCTTTCACTTCTGTAAATATGAGATTCCAAGAGATAGCACATGAGAAGGGCAAGGGACTTCCTTTCGATCGACATCCTTTTTCTAATTCTCCGCAGCGCCAAAGTAATCCCTGCAAAGAAAATAATACCCGCTGATTGGGGCTAATTGAAGTGAAGTTTCATCCATTCTGTCCAGAAAATAATGCCCAAGTAATCTAATTACGCATTTCAAACTTTAAATAAAATGATTTGATACACGAAGAACTGAGTTACGGTTTTGCCAGTATATTTTCAAGAAAATTGCTAAAAACAGAGCACCTACTTATAGGATTTGCGACAATAAAGAGCGTACCTGACGAGCCTGACTCGATGGGTGCATATCGGCTTCAGAGTATTTTTAGATAACGGAAATATAACTTGTTTTTGACCTCTACATAAAGCACACAGCCCAATTTTTATGACTGAACTGCCTTCGTCCGACACAATATAATCTGGCAGTGCGTACTTCTCCACGACGTTCCTCCAAGTCCAAGGCTTCTCTCCTTCAAACATCTATGCATTGCCAACCACGACGTCGAACATTGTGTTCCGGCTCCATCCTTCTCTCAAACAGTTTTTGACTTCCCTAAGTTGGTGTGAGCTGTCGTCCATGTTATCCTGCACGCTGCAACTCGTGTCAGCTCGATCCATCCATGAAATTTTTCAAAAAATGCTTTGCATGCATGTTCAACATCTTCCTTTTCATGTTCGTCGCAGTCAGCTTCATGCGCACGCAGTGTATATATATACCAGCGGAAGAATATGACAAAGTCAACTATGCTGCTAGTATATCTCTAGATCATAAGCTGGCCGAACCCTCTAATTTTGTTTCTATATATGCACTTGGATCACCCAGTTCACTTCTCCAGATCCAAACACCCTAGCTTTGCTGGCTTAATTCTGTAACCATGACCGATATTACTGGCTGGAGAGCTCCGATGGTGCTTGCCCTCCTCGCCACCGTCACGATCGGCTTCCTCGCTGCCCCGGCCTCGGCCACTCTGGAAAACAAGACAGGGCAGGTGACAGTGTTCTGGGGCCGGAACAAGAATGAGGGCACCCTCCGTGAGGCTTGCGACCCCGGCAGGTACACCATGGTCATCATGTCCTTCCTCGACGTCTACGGCGACGGCATGTACCACCTCGACCTGTCCGGCCACCCGCTCGGCCGCGTCGGCTCTGACATCAAGCACTGCCAGTACAGGGGCGTGCCAGTCTCGCTCGCCATCGGCGGCTTCGGCGGGCACTACTCGCTCCCGACGGAGCAGTCGGCGCTGGACCTTTTCGACTACCTCTGGAACGCCTTCTTCGGCGGGTTCAAGAAGGGCGTGCGTCGCCCGTTCGGCGACGCGTGGCTCGACGGCGTGGACTTCTTCCTCGAGCACGGGACGCCGTACGAGCACTACGATGTGCTGGCGCGGGAGATCGCGAAGCACAACATCCGCAGCGGCCCCGGGAAGCTGCTGCACCTGACGGCGACGCCGCACTGCAAGTTCCCGGACGACCGCGTGAAGAAGGCGCTCGACACCGGCATCTTCGAGCGCATCCATGTCCGGTTCTACGACCATCCGGACTGCAGAAGCTACTGGCGAGAGGAGTGGGAGAGTTGGACGGCGGCGTACCCTCACACCAAGATCTACTTCAGCCTGCCGGCATCGCCGGAGGCGGGTCAAGGATATGTGGCCCCTAAGGAGATCTACTATAGCTTACTGCCGGTGGCGCAGACGGCGGCCAACTACGGCGGCGTCATGCTCTGGAACCGCTACTACGACAAGCTCAATGACTTGAGCAGCTTCGTCACGCAATGGGCTTGAGATCCATCAATTCTTCGACAATGTACTTCGCTCTGAGCATGAGATCCTTCTTCGACAACTTACTTCGCTATGGACATAACGTTAGTATGTTACTATGCAACATTACTGTACGTGAAGATGTTATGTGCTCGATCGATCGATCTGCTTGTATACCTTTCTTATACATGTACTAAAAAAAGGAACAAAGAATGGTGTCAGAATAAAAACGATATATGTGATGGCAGAATTTTTGTACACTAGCGAGCCTGTCATTTTGTTTTGCTTCTTTTTTTTCCCTGGTAGCCATGTCTTTCCCTTCCGATATTCAGGAATCATAAATCAAACATTCTCTTTGCCGACTAAGAGTAAGAGAAATATAGAAAAAGATCTGCCAGCACTGCGGTAAACATCCTATAGTTAAAAGAAGCTCATCCCTTTGTCCCAAAAGATTTCATTCCTGGCTATGCACCTGGACAAGCAGCATTAGGCAGTAGCAAATTTTTTAGATAACAGAACAAGAGGTCCTCGCTACTACATCTTCAAGAAGATGTACACAACCAAACATTAATACAAGCCAAAGAGCATTTAGGCT